>PVKA01037606.1:0-20886 GCA_004027165.1 Ctenomys sociabilis | reverse complement strand
GTGTAGCTGTTTACTTATCTTATTTTTTATACCTGAATTATATCAAAAATTCAATAATTATTTTCCTAGTGGATGACCATAGTACTAGAAGCCAACATAATATCCTGTCCAACCACCATTAGTGCAAATCTTGCCTCTCATAGGATTATGTAGAAGCACAGCATTATCTATCCCAACTGTACTGTCTATACACACACATCATGATTTTTTCTTTCTATACCCCTTCCTTTGTCTACACCTGTCAAAGGTGGGCACTCCATTGTCAATCAACTAACTTAGGTGCTTGAACTCGACACCACAATCCAACACAGTCCAGCATTCCACAACAATAGTGAGTTATTCAAAGAAGTTGTCAACCATCTCCATTTACAGCTCAGCTTAATATTATGGCCCCACGATGTATACTTCATTTTTCTACTTTTCTGCTGGATGGTTAAGACCTAGATAGAGCAAGACTTATATACCAACATATGTACTTTATGTTTCTTATGTGGTCAGTGAAGTCCCCTCAGGGACTTATCTTGTAGTCCTGTACCTTATTCTGTAGATCCTTTGTCTGTGTCATCCATGTGGATGAGACACGGCCAGTGCTTGACCAGTTTGCTTTCTGTGAGAGCCTGAGAGAAAGTTTTCTCTCCATGTGACTCTCCTCAGGCACACTATAGGGATATATGTATACCTATGTTTATAGCAGCGCAATGTGTGATAGCAAAATCTTGGAAACAACCAGGGTTTATCTTGTAGTCCTGTACATTATTCTGTGGATCCTTTGTCTGTGTCATCCATGTGGATTAGTCACGGCCAACGCTTGACCAGTTTGCTCTCTGTGAGAGTCTGAGAGAAAGTTTTCTCTCCATGTGACTCTCCCCAGGCACACTATAGAACTTCAGTCACTTTCCTCTGTGGCTCCATAATCTCCTTGCTCAGAAAATTTGGAGCTCAACTGAGTTTTGCAAAAGCCAAATTATACATCATCTACCCCATGAAAATGGCATTTGTGTTGGAATTGCTCAAATTCAGCATTCAGAAAGGAGTATTCTGGAAAAAGACTGGTAAATTCTAGTGATTCTGGATTACCCTTAGCATCAGAGTGCTACTTTGAGCAATAATCCTGATTTTTGACAGCTTGTCATGTAGTGGTTCCATTCCAGGGAAAGGGGATTTTAGTTGTGCTTATGAGTTCAAATTTCATCAACTTTTGATGTTGTCATGTCTAAGATTAATTATGATAATTCTCTTTGCAACTGACGGCATGTCAGAGTTCCATCTGGGTGGGCACTCCTCCCCTGATCAGATCCCAAGTGTAGTGAGGGTGGGACATGACATTTGGAGAAAGACACGTGTTTTAGGTATGTTCCCTGAGCATGCCCAGTTGGAGTGCAAAGCTCACAGTGGCCATTGTTGACATTATGAATGACCAACTTCTTCAGTATTTGTGTGCATTTTCTGGCTATCTTACACAGTTTGGTAGTCAGGATACATCAGATCTAGTAATAAAACTCTAGAATCATCTATACCTTGCAGTATAATTCCTTTTCTAATACTGAGACTGAAAAGTTCATTTTTTACTAATGAATCCCTAAACAATCATGCATTCCTTTGTTTATCAGAAAGTAGATTTACATACTTTATCAGCAAATTTATTTTATTTTTATTTTTTTAGAATTGGGAATAGAACTCATGATCTTACATTTGCCACTGAGCTATCTCCCCAGCCCAGCACATTTAGTTTTCTTTAAAATGCCATTTATATTCCTATGCTGCATCACAATGGTCAGTGATGATTTATTAAAAGGAACACCATAGGAAGTCTTACATTTTTAGATCATTGATGGTGAAAGAGAAATAGAATGTTTTGTGTGCTTGTTCACCAATTTTGGAAAGCAGAGTGATTAGATCTTTTTTTTTTTTTTTTTTTTTTTTTTTTTTTTTTGTCTTTTTGAGACAGGGTCTCACTATGCAGTTCAGGATGGCCTTAAGCTCACTTTGTAGCTCAGGCTGGTCTCAAACTCACAACAATCCTCCTGCCTCAGCCTCCCGAGTGCTGGGATTATAGGCATGCGCCACCACGCCCGGCTAGATCTTTGTGGGGCATGTGATTCTAAGTCAAACGTTGTCACTCTATTACATGGGTTCTCTGCATCTCTTGAGGCAGTAAGCTTTTGGGAGAAAAAGGAACACAAATAGATTGACTGATGAGGTAGAATGACATAATAGGCATTAGTAGCAGTAGTAATTATGCTACTACTATTAGAAGCTAACATTTTTGAGTATCTGCCAAAATATTTTCTAAGTATGTAAAATATTTTATTTCACCTAAATGCCATTACTATATAAGACAAAGATGAGTACCCCCATTCTGCAAACACCATCAAGGCAGGTATCTTTATTCTCATTTTATAGGTGAAGAAAGTGAAACTGGAAAGGTAAGGAACTTACCTAAGTTGGGGCATGTGTTATCAAGTGAAGTAAAATTGATGTTTGGGTGTGTGAGTCTGTATCTGTAGCTGCTTCTTTAAACATAATCCATAGCTGCTTCCTGGTCATTTTTAATTGTGAATACTTTATTAATTTATGTTAATCTGCCACTAGAAACTTTGATAGTCCCTTTTTAATACACCATTAATTAATCACAGCTTCCCTCAATTGTGATAGTGGCCCTAAAATGAAATTCTTGTGTATTACACGATGTTCTTGGTGTCTTAACTTTTGTCTATGCACTATGTCAGGTACTGCCCAAAGTGGCTTCTATTTGTTGAAACATGTAATTCTATTATTTAGGAATCACTGTGGATAAGAAGTGTGCCTTCTACATAGGTTGTTGTGAGAACTGAATATGTAAATATGTGCAAACTGTTTCAGAAGGCATAGCACACAGTGAGCACTCAGTGTGCTCTGGGTCCCTGCAGCTGGGACCTGTGGAGTCCTCCACTGTCTAAATGGGGAGCAAAGCTTTGGCCTGTTATAGAGCCTGCCCTCCACCACCACACTAGCAAGAGCAGTCGGCACTTTTGTTTTCATTTATTTTACCAAAATAAAACTTTTATTCTGATTATGCAAAGATTAAGAGGACAGGAACTGCAGTCTTCATGCCTAGACTGTAGTATCTTCTCCATCCACGAAAGCTATGCAAGCTTGGGAAACTTACCTAAAGTCTGTGTTCCTGTATCCTCTGTTCCTCTCTATTCTCTGTACAGTGGGGATAATTATAGTTGTTTATATCTCAGGATTGCTGTGAGGGTTACATGAGAAAGCCAAAACTCTTAGTGTAGTGCCTGGCATATGGTAGCATTCAAATATGATTAGCTAATGTTATTATGGTCATTAGAAATAAAATTACATTTGCATTTCACAAGTATATTTTGAATTTCAAAGTCACAGATTGTATCCTGAGAGCCAAGTTCAGTGGATATTATTATAAAGTATACGAAACTCCCTTTGAATGAGCAAGTGTGTGTGTGTGTGTGTGTGTGTGTGTGTGTGTGTAGCCTCTAATACTGAGCACCCAAGTGGGACTCTCATTGCAGGGAACTGGGGGATCATGAGAGTGTTTTCACAGCAGGAGTAGCTCGAGGGGCACGAGATACCAGTGCTGCAGTGGTCCACATGGATGACTTTGTTTTGGGCGCTTAGAACCGTGGTAGATAGTTATTTTCTGTTTCTTGTGGAGTCACAAAAGCCTTAGCTCTACCATGACTTTGTTTTCCAGATCTGGGACAGGTGGAGAAGAGAAGGGGAGAAGCAAAGAGCTTAAGTAATGACTTCTTGATGTTGTGTCTTCCTTTTTTAATTCTCTTATTCTTAAAAGATAAGCTCAAGTGTGCAACAGCCAAGATTTGTTTTTCTTTCCAGTTTTGTGATTTCCCCTGTATGTGTAAAAAGTACAGTAGTGAATCTGTGGGTAGTGGTTTGTATTTTATTGCTTTTTAAGTTGCTTCTGTTGGATTTCAAATGTCTTATCTGTGTTAGCTCAAATGCTTGTTTTTGTACAGTACCCACTCTCTGGAAGCCTATATTTTCATTCAGAGACTTGCCCTGGGAAAGGGATAAAGATAAACAAAAAAGTGTAAACAACTCATGGCCTGTGTTTGTTTCAAAATCTACTCCATTATCCAGTTGAATTTGAGGGATCATGCTTTATATTTCTTACTTTCCCTTAATGTTGTTCAGTTCTTTATGCAAGAAGACGACCTGTTCCCATGTGGCTATAGCAGACTTCCCCAATCAGTTTTGTTCTTGGCAGATTAGGGAATGTTAGGATGTGCTCTTTGAAAAGCACTTCTGATTTGCATTAGTTTGGGAAGCACTAGCCAGTAGGAAGGAACTAGGCTTCCTTTCTGCTGGAGTTTGTAAATACTTTACTAACCTAGCACATGTATCCTATGCTACGGTTGTTTGACTTTGATTTCTCTATTTCTTGTAGTATTTCACAGAGTTAGTATCTGAGAGCCACAGTGGGAAAATGCTACTTTACATAGTTATCATTGTTGCAGATGAAACTATGAAAGTAATCCAGCATAATGGTTATTGTGCTGTTACTTTTTTAAATATTAGATTAAGCCATGGCGTGGTTTAATAAGAACTAAGACAAAAACCCTGAAGTCAAAATTCACCAGATTTTTTCTCCTATGTTGAAATAAAAAAAAAGAAGAGAATGATTTTAAATGAAACAGTAAAATACATTTAAACAACACACCTAATTCTGTGCTAAACCCTGAATGTCCACAAATTTACAACAATTTGATTTGATCTGTCTATTATCTCTATAGCCAGATTGATAAAAGGCAGCTTGGGATACTATAAACTCCTTAGTTATCAAAGATTTTCTTGTTTTAAACAAATGTATCCATTTGTTTAATTACTGATAAATTAGTGATATTCTATAAACTAACTGAAACCCAGAAATCCATTTTTCAGAACCTCCCAATCCCAGTAAATAAGATGATTTATTTCAGATTTATTTTCATTCATGCTCTTTAATTTTTAGGTGGGAAGAAATTTATTTTTTTGCTATCAAGATGTGGGGAATCTAAAAGCATACTGAATGGCAAACCAGAAGGCCTTGCTGTTCTTGTTAAGTTCAGTCCCTTGTGGACAGTAAGTTCTGGTACAGAGCAGGTGTCCAGAACATGTTTATAGGATGAACTTTCTCTGTCTGTGGTTTAGTTTCTCATTCACTGTTTAGTAAAGAGGTTGGGTGGAACCTCGGTTCTTTTCGTTTTGTCAGAGCATGACAAATTATGGATCCAGTGTACACTTAGTACTTCAATTGCCTAGGGAACACATAAGTGTCAGTTTCAGTTTTCAGCTTGCCGTATGACATAATAAGATGCCATAAACACCATGATTTCAAAAATTATGTCTTCCTTCTTACTGAAACTTTATTTTCTTGGTTGTATGTGATATATTTTCACTGAATAAAATGTAAAGCAGGAGGAATATTGCTGGTGATAAAGAAATTTATACTTAATTTGGAAAGTTACCCATGTCATTGACTAGGATTAATGTCACTGAAGCTTAGTCCATTCTATTAATTCTTGAAAATGTTACCAACTTCTTTTCCCTCAAAGGTCTCCATGATTTTGATGCTAGGACCTCTATATAACATCAAAAATAACATAAATATAGGACTAGAGAATGGAATAATTAATATCTAATATGTGCCAGATTGCATATATTTACACATATTTTTTATTCTTTCAATAATCCAAGGAACTTAATATATTAGTTTTATACATGAGAAAATGAAGGATAATTAAAAAATTCAATTGATTTGGCCAGGATCTGAGAGCTGTCAAGTGGTACAATAGGAAACAAAATTATTTATCCTTGGTCCAAAAGAAAATATTTCAGGGAATGAGGAATATAATGGTTACTTCTGAAAGTAGCCATTTGTCTGGGTCTTGGTAGTCTTGCGTTCAGAAAGAAAGCCTGTAAGGGAAAACACTTGCAGAAGAATGAGTGTGATGCCTGCTTTCCACCTTGTACTCTGAGGGAAGCTGAGAGTTCTAGTTGTACTCCATTCTTAAGAGTTTGGGACCAATACACTCCACAGGAGATTTTTATATGATTAATATTGGTTGTCCTCATTGTTGAATTCCTACTATTTTGTTCATGACATTCTGTATCATTTATAATTTTTAAAAATATTTTTGTTCTCTTTAAAAATAAAAAATAAGTTTGTGCTTCTTTTAAAAAAATAAAATAAAAACTTTTTAATTTTTCCATGTGTATATAAACCCACAAATTTAGTGAGTGTTTTCACTTCAAATCCAAGAAGAATATCTTTAGTGATTAAAGAGCAGCCACAGTTCTGACTTTTTTCTTTTAGTTCTGATGTGTTATATACCTTGCTAGAAGGCAAAGAAATATTATGTCCTGTTTTTAAAATTTGTATTTTTAGTTATAATTTTTCCTTCTTATTTAATAGTTGAAAAAAATAGTTGCAAAGACATGGCTCTGTTCTCCACTGTTTTGAAGAAATTGTTCCTAAAGACTGGAATTATGTCTTTAAAAGATGGATGAACACCATTTTAATGTCTAGCAGGATACTTTTGTCACAGGGGGCTTAATGAATACCCTTAGATGATCAAGGTGAGATGAAAGCATTGAGAGGTCATCCAGTCCTGGCTTTGAATAAGATCTCCACCAAAGTTTTTGTCAAGCTTGAAGCTTTATACTTTTATGCTATGTGAAGTTTCCATGAAATGTCTGCTTTTGACATATTTTTTAAAGAAGAAATTTGATTGTCACAGGACAAGAGTTCACAAGTCCAGGAGCATTCTGAAAGAATTTCAACTGGTTAGAACTGGTTAGATGTGTGTGTGTGTGTGTGTGTGTGTGTGTACGAGTTTCTTATTAATTGACCTGTTGTATGAAAAAATAAAATTAGTTACTTAGAAGAAGTCACTACTGATGGTGTGTATAAAATATTTCAGAGTTTAATGAGTTAAATTTTAAAATCTCAGTAGACCTAAATTAAACATCTCAGAAATTCCATAACTTTTAGACATTGTCTATAAAGTTGACTAAACATTGAAAACCAATAAGTACAAACATATTTTTCCAGTGGAAAACTAGGACTATATTTTCCTTTCTATGCTTACAGTGCCATGACCTTTATGTTTTTAAAAACAAGATAGCCAAATAAATTTTTCTTTCATGCTGGTTGTTGACAGTAATGTTTTATTTCATTTTTCTTATGTACTATATAGCACACCACCTCAAATGATATTTATTTTTGTTTTCATTACCTTTTTCCAATACAAATAAATGAAAAAATGTTTTTTTTCCACTGGAGCTCAGATCCTAGTCACCAGTGATAATTCCATTTTATTCTGATCCTAGAAGACATTCTTCTTGGAACCCATTTATTTCCTATTTTAATTTTGACTGATTATGTTTTAGGCCTGTTAGAAAGCTAACATTCTGAGAATTATTTCTAGAGAACACTTGCATTGACTTCAACATATATCTTTGATAGCTCTCTCTTTTGATCTCTTCAGTCTTCCTTTCTGGAGGGACTATTGGGATGGATTGTATGTGTCCAAAATTTAAAACGATTTTCCTATTAGTGTTACTGTACCCTACCTTTGCTAAGGACAACTCTATCTTTCTATTTGCTCTTGGCACAAATTCCATTTTTATTTTTGCTAGTACATCTGGGCAGTATATAATGATTATGTCTACCATGGGGATTTATTATATGTGCACACACATCTTAATTTTTTATATTTTCCCCTTCCCTGTCCTCATTATTTCCATCTCTTGACTTTTTCTCATTTGAAAACTGGCTATCAACATGCAGATGATTAAAGATATACTCAGACCTCTTAGTATGTAGTAAACTAAAACCAAAGTGGATTAAAGAAATAAATGTTAAAACAGAAACAATCTGCTAGGAGATAAAATAGATAAAACCTGTGAAGTCTTAGGCATAGGCAAGGACTTTCTGAACAGAACCCTGGTTAGCACAAGAAATAACACGAAGGATCAACAGATAGGATCATATCAAATAAAGAAAAGCTTCTGAGCAGTAAAAGAAACAAGCAGCCAGGATGAAAAGAATGTACAGAATAGGAAGAATTTTTTCCAGCTATACCTCAGATAGAGTATTACTATTTAGACTATAAAAAGGACTAAAAAAAATTAGATTTCTCCAAAGTTGATAATAAGAATCAGCTTACAGATCTTGATATTGCACTTTCCTCTTTCATATTTAATACAACAGGAAACTGTGTATTTACTGCTAAAATAGAGCAGACTGTTAACTAGACCTCTATTATCACTATGGCACAATTGAAATGGGATACTGCCACAGGGTTGTGTAAGACCAGATCATTTTGTCATCATGACCAAATGGAAATACTTATGAGAAAACAACCAGAGGCTAGCAGCATGCCCTGAGAAGTTCTCTTTTGAACATGAAATCCACCTTCATCTCCCAGCAAAGACACTTGATAGCATTTGGTAACTATAGTATTTTCAAATAATTTTGGATCTTTCAGATCAGTGGAAATAGGGAAGTAATTGTTAGAATTCACATTACTTGTGTAGCACCTTAGTTTATAAACATCAGATTATTCATTAGCTCTTCATACTCTCTCTAGGTAACATTTTTTGAAACTGCTTTGCAGATGAAGAAACTTGAGATGCAGACTGTATGTGACACCAAGCTGGTTAATGATAATGACCTCAGAATTTGAAGCAGACTTTTCTCTTTATAAGTTTTACTGTTTTGCCATTCACTTTTTCTTTTCCCTTCCAGATATATAATTATAACCAGTAGTCCAATATATACTTTCAAAATCTTCTTTTAGTGTTCCACTAAAAGAAGTTGGGCATTCATAATTAGAGCCATCCTACCTTAGAAGGTGCCCCAAATCTACCATTTGTGTGGCTTGTTCTAATGCTTAACATCTTATCTCCACCTCCTCCCCTACTATGGCTAAAGTAGAGTAGGAGTCCCATTATTGTTAGCAGGTGCTATCCATATTTTCTTTTGGAGATGAGCTCCTATTATTTATAAAGGCTTGTGAAGCTATCTGCCTCTGTAAAAATCTATTCATCAGAGATATGTGTGGCTGGGATTTTGGCAAGCTTATTATAATAAGACTACTTTTTAGGAAATTATTAAAACTGCTAAATTATTAATCATTACTATTGCCTTGTTTGCTAGTTCCTTCTATTTAATATTTGTATTATTTTCTTTCATCCAGATGTAGGACCATATATTTAAAAAAGTTAAACTTTCTGGTAATTAGTTGGAAAACCTTTTTATTTTATAGTTTCAAACAGTAATTGTCTGTTAATTTTTTCTTCATCCAGAGTACTTAAAATTTATATTAAATTCTAAATGAGGTGAAATGATTTCTTACAAGTGGCAATTTTATAAGGTACTAAAGAGTGTTGATATTTGTCATTAGTAGACTTAACATACTGCTTGTATGGATCTTGCTATGTAGTTTTCATTTTAGCTTTCAAAGTTGTCTACAAAGAGTTTTTACTTTTGACTGGCTTTCCTTAACAACAAGATAATTTGATGGCTTTCCTATTTATTTTGCCTTTGCAACGAAGAAAAAAGGCTGATTTCTGAGAATTATTTGGTATTGCTAGCATAGAAATATGGCCCATATCCACCCAATCACCTTACTCATCCAACTATGACTGTGATGCAGTAAGTGCATAGCCAGTATGCAGAACCAAGCTGGCCTCTATGCAAGCCATGGTAAGACATGGACACATGTCTTACCTGATAGCATGGGAGTGAGTGTGCACATCTGTTCCCAGTTCTCTTACATTCCTTGATGTAAGTATATCCACCATCAGAATTAGTAAACATTGTAGAGCAGAAACCTTTTTTCACTCCAAATATCTGGTTGTTAAGAGTGTACCAGCACAACACTGGATCAAGAAAATTTGTCTTGTGTGTATTGCTCAACTTACTAACCTCTTTGAGCTTCATTTTCCATTTCCATAAGATATGAAAAACCATATGTATGTTGTATAATATTTGGGAAAAATTAGAGAACAGAGAGCTCTTAACTATTATCAACATTTAATATAATGGCAATAAGAATAATGACAAAAATAATAATTTTTTTCATTTTTTAAAATTGTATTGAGAAACAAATTGCAATGAGACAGTTTTAAAACAGGTTAATAGGACACTTACAATAATTAATACATTGTATATTGTTGTCTTTGTAGTGGTTATTCATAGTACAAGATGCAGACATGATATACTGTCCAAACACTATTAGTGCAAATCTTTCCTCTCACGGAATTAAGAGAAAGTAGCTGTATATCTATCCTAACTATTTTGTATATACAGGTAGAAATGCTCCTTCATTTAGATCCCTTTTTTGCTTAGTTTTGTTAGAGATGGGTATTGTATTGCCATTTAAATATTGTAGGTGCATGAATTCAACAAAATAATCCAATATAGTCCAGTGGTCCATAATAGTAGTGGGTTATCCACAGGACTGGAAATGTCAGAAATTGTTGTCTTATGCTTTTTACAGTTCAGCATATTAATATGGCTTTACTTTTTATACTTTTCGCTGGATGGTTAAGACCAAGATAAAGCAAGACATATGTAACAGGAAATGTAAGTTTGTTAATTTTTAGAACTGATTAAGTTACACTATCTAACAAGAAAAACAATTTGCATGACAGTTTAACTTTATGTGGGCATTGTTTTGGTGAGCTATTTTGCTTATTAATCCTTTAAGATTCTTTTAAATTCAACATCTATTTCTCAGTATATATTGTAGGTAAACACCTCTGACAAGCACACTGAGGAGTATGTTTTGTATTTTTCAGTGCTTTTCCTTTGTTACTTCTGAAACAGTGAGTGAAATGGTTCTAGCATAAGCACCAATTTTACTAGTACTACGTTTCTACTCATCTTTCTGTCTTATTAATGGTATGGTCTATGTATTTGTTACTCTTACTATATTTGTTATTGTAAGAAGGTTGAAGAATAAATGGGAAATAAGAAATTGGAGAAACATAAGGAAGTCACAGATTACAGCCTAACAAATATAACCCCAAGAACACTGTAACCCTGAACAGTGGGAAATTTCATGGTGTTTCTTTTCTTTGGCATGATCAGTGATGGAAATAAGGTGGTGAGAAAAATGAGCTAATGAAGTATGTCCTACTTCCTGACATGAAAGTTGATAGGACAAACTCTTAAGAGTAGAATGGGTAGGATGACCTACCAAAGGAACACATTGAGTCTCTGGGGTGTTTGCTGTCCAGCACAGGAGACCAGGGAGATTCTCACCCTGTGAATCAGCCTTAAGGCTGATCAAAAAGAGCTGTGGTGAGATTTCCTGACATAAGCATTATTGGAGAAATCTAGTAACAGAGAAAAGGATATAAGATATAAAATCAAATGGTAGAACTTTCTGACTTAATGCAAACCATCTGTCTATCTTATCTTTAAACTAATTTTTCTCAGACATTTTTCATCTTATATATGTAATGACCATATATCCCAGATTTCCTCAGATGGACCAGACTTTAAATATTTCTGCCATTGTTAGTCTGTTAGTCCTAAATCAGGATTGGAATCTATGACCACTCCTCTTATATCCCTTCCCTAGCTTCTGTTGTCCTTGTCACTTGGATTCAGAAGCCTGTAAGCAATTGACAGCATCCTTAGGCAGCTGTTGAAAGAACTGGTTTCCAAATCTATCAATGAATGTATCACCATTATATGAGATTCTGGTTAAAATACTGATCCCTATGGGACCAACTTCCCTACTCCTGTAGCCCTAGAAATTCACATTCATCTCAGGGTGGGAAGTATTCTGATACCTGTGTCACTACTGAGTGTGCCATGTGACCATGAGGCCCTTGGGCTGTGGATAGGGTTTGGGGAAGAAGAAGAGCAATCAGAGCCATTCCCACCTTCCTCTGAGCATTCAGAGCCCCTTAGAGAGTTTTTTTTTACTTATGAGGGTCTTTGAATTCCTGAAATGTTAATATTAAATTTCTAAGTATGGGTGCATAGGAAACTCCCTGGGAGAAGACCTTGTCTTTCATTAAGTTCATGATGAAAGTAATATCAAGCAAGATTACAAGCCATAGTTCATACACCAGGAAAAAAGGTGTTTTTTTACAATAAGAATAGATTTAAATAAGCTCCCATTTTCTCTTTCTGTTCCCTTCTCTCTTTTGCTCTTTCTTTTCATGTTCTTAGAATTAACAATGTGATGATCTAATAGGAGTATCCTTTCTGGGTTTAAATAAAACATACACAGACACACACACACACACACACACACACACACACACACACACAGAGATCCACTAATTGATGACTTATTGTTAAAATGATGACTTTTCTTTCAGAAACGTATTTTCAGTTTTGTCAGCTAATAATATTTAATATAATGTGCAGTGTGGTGTGTGTCTGTGTGAGTGTGTGTGTGTGTGTGTGTGTATGTGCGTGCATGTGAGCACTCCTGCACATATATGTGTGTTGCGGTTGATTAGGAGGGAAGATATAATATCTAATTCAGCCTCTAAATTTTAAGCAATCCTCTTTCTCCTGCCTCCTGCTTTCCATGTGTGTCTATCAAGACAAGTTCTTGATCTGTGGTCCAGTGAAATCCTGTCTAGTTTAAACACTGGGGTTAATATTCTCCAGCTGCTTTGCCTCAACTCTAGGGAGACCTTTTCCTTGACAAGCTTTTGTGGCTTGAGGAGCCAAGCAATTGATTGGAAACTTCAGGGCTTTGAGTTCTAACTCTGGGTCTGCCCTGAAACAATGTGTGACCTTGGGCAATTCATTTGATCTCTGTCCAAACTCTCTGATGCTTGATAACAGGATTTTCTAGAAATCTGCCTGCTATCAAAGGCATATGGAACTACTCCTTGCTTTCACAAGGGAAGGCTACACTTCATTATCCTTCAGCCTTTTAATTTTCTTTCTGCACTTGCCCATCTCCCCATTCCAGAGACATCATAGCCTCACTGTGGCTGTTTTCCCAAGTCTTAGAAATACTTCCTTACTTTTCTTTCCAAAAATACATCAGCAGTGCTACTTTATTTCAGCCCTCCTTAAGACTCTAGACTTGTCCCTAAATGTTTGCCCAACACTAAATTACCCAGGCTTCCTTGGAACAGTGAATTCTGTAGAATTGGACTCTGCCTTGCATTTCTGATGGCTACTGTAAACAGGAGACCTAAATTGCCATCCCATTTTTCTGCATTTTATAAGGTACAATTTATTGTTTTATGAGCCTCCAAAAATCATTTTTATGTTCTCTCTACTTTTTAATGTCTCCTCTTATAGAAAATTATTAAGTTAGTAAATTTTATTAAAAGCCACACAATTCCAGGATTTTTTTTGTAAAATATACAAACTATTTATGCTAAGGTATTTACTTAGATAATACTTTCCTCTTAAGTTTTGGCAACACACACCAGTGAGTAATCAAGAATTTCATGGGGTGATACAGAAAAAACATTATATTTTGTACGGAGTTTTTAGATTCCTGGTAGTTGCTGGCTTCTCATTTCAAAATTAGGTTGAAGAAGTAGAGTAGAGGATACTCATTTGTTATTCCCATTTTCTTGTACTTTCTGCCTCAAGATCCAAGTTCCTCCGGGACGTTGGGCTTTGATACTTTCATCATGTTATTTCTGTTGATGATAATTAAGGGTTCTTGGGCCAAAGTACTAACAAGGGTCAGATGTGCTTCATAGTAAATAATCAAATAGGCATGCGTTAAACAGTTAATAGAGTGACTTCTGTTGTGTGTTGCATGCCAGGCACCCCCCACTTCCCTCCTCAGAGCCCTTAGCACAGACCTGCTTCTCTGGAACTTCCTGGTACTCTGGACCACTCTCTCTTCCTTACCAGAATCTGTAGGTAATTACCAAACTGAAAGTTGTTTAATAATTAAATATCTGAAATGAAGTATATTAAAATACCAATGATAGTTAAGATTATTTACTTCGTGCTAGCACCTTTTATAATACTTAACATACAGTTTTGAAGTTAGTTGTTGTAATAAGTCCTTGGTTCTTTTGTATAGATTTTTGTTTTGATTTTTCTTTTGGGTTTCGTTTTTTTGATATTGGATCTCACTATATGTAGATTGGGCTGGTCAGAAATTCACTATGTAGCCAGGATAACTTTCCGACTTTGAAATCACAGTGCCTGCCTCGGCTTCTTGAGTTCTGGGATTACAAGCATGTGATATATATATATATATATATATATATATATATATATATATATATATATATATATATATATATATATATATATATTGAACCTAGGACCTTCACACTGAGCTACATTTCAGCCATTTAGTTTAATTTACTTTGAAAAAAATTCTCACTACATCGCCCAGTTATTGAGGCGAGGCTGAAATTCAAGATCCTTATGCTTCAGCCTCCAAGAGTTCTAGAATTACAGGTGTGCAATACTGTATTACTCTTCTCTCCTTGCTGGGACAAATACCCAACTCTCAAAATGAGGGAAGGAAGGGTTTATTTAGCTCAGTTATTGGAGGTCTCAAGACCCTGGAGGAGAGGCTGGGGCTCTGGGTCATATCTAGGATGACCCTCTGCACATCTTCAAGAAAGCACAGGCTAGCCAGTTTAAGTTTCATGCCTCTCTGGCCCTGCCCCTCAAGCTCTGCCCTGGTCATCTGGCCCTGCCCCTCAAGACACTCCCTGCTCCTCCAGCTGCATCTGCCTGTGACATACATGAGGCTTTGGGTGTGTTGGGGGTACACCTAGACATAAACCATGACAAATACCATGCCTGGCTAGATGTTTCCTCTTATGTACCCACTGTAAAGATAAAGAATAAAACACTGTTAAGGTAATTACATAGGATGAAACTGCGATGCAACCTTGAGACCTTGTGTGTTTAACTACTGCACTGTTATTCTGCCTTTTAAAAAGGAGCCAGATGCACTTATATGTGGTTTTAGAACTGTCATCAGATTGCTTATAGGTAAAGCTTCTCAATGGGTTCAACAAAGGGTAGAAGGGGAAGAAGTGTGCAAGCAAAGCTAGGCTTCCTTTCTCCCCAACCCCCAGTTCTGTCATGTCAGGCTAAGAAGATACGCCTGTATTTCTGGTTTTACACTTGACTGAAGTAATGTTTCATTTGAAGTAAGAATTTCTCTGTAAAAATTTAAATATGCTTTGAAAATTACTATCTGCTTTAATCTCAGGTATCCTCATGCACTCTTATCTTTCTCACCCTGATCTGGAAAAGCTAATGCAACTCAGAGTTTGGCTAAGGGCACCCTTGTCTCTGAGGTCATCCTGCCCTTTGAGACTAAAATAAAATGGCCTCAACCTTCCACTTCATGTCTCTTAGAAAACTTCATGAGATCTCCTTTATCTGTGCACATTCTCCAGCCTTGTCTCAGGTGCACAGGTCACACTCTTGACCCCCTCACTGAGCTACATTTCAGCCGTGATGTGGAACTCAGTCTTTTCTCTCAGGCTGGTGATTCCCTTCACCTCCACTTAACTCCCACTTTGCTAATGAGCACGGTCAGGCAATAGGAGAAGGTTTACATCTCAGTGAAAGAATAGAATATTAGGCATCCTTAGGGTTGAACACATGCTAAGCACCGGGAAGTTCCTTTTGAATTCATTTGCCACACCTGTTCTGGCCCCTATTCATACCCTTCTCTTTCTCCTATTCCTACCAATCACTTCTCCTTTCAGTCCCTCAATTCAGAGCTTTTCATTTCTTTAACTGTGCTTTGTTTTTCTCTTCCTTTTAAATTCAGTCTCATAAAACCTTGCCTTTTCTACTCTGGATGACTTATTAGGGTATTTTTCTAAACAAAGATAATTTTCTGTCCAAGCAAGACTGTGGTTCAAACTATTAAGATGAGCTTTTGACCAGCTACACCTACAGAACACAGGTCAATGGAAGGATATATACAAACTGATTAGAAGACCAAGCATAAAAGACTGATTTCATGTATTCTCTTTCCTGGAAAATAATCAGGAGTTTGTGTGAAGAATAGACAGACTTATCTTAGCTTGAACAATTAATATTAAAGATAATTTTAAAAACATAAAAGCAGTTGCTCAGCATCACATGCTGTGATGAGCACTTCAGATCTTTTTATTGAATTAAAATTGTCACAGTCTGGGGAGATAGCTCGGCAGTATAAGCACCTTCCTGGCAAGCACAAGGTCCCAGGTCTGATCTCTGATACCACATGCTGTACTATTCCTGGAACTGGGTCTGGTGGCACATGCCTGCAATTCCAGAAATTGGGAGGTTGAGATGGGAGCATCTCTGCGAGTTTGAGACCAGCTTGGGGTCTGCAAAAATGAGCTCAGGGCCTGCCCAAACTGAGTAGTAGCAAGACCTTATATAAATAAATAAATAAGTAAATAAATAGTGTAATATTAGGAAATTGTTGGGGCCTGCCCATTAGCTCCGTTGTTAAGTGCCTGCTTAAACAAAGTGGTCAGGCTCAGAATTCTGTGGTTCAATATCCAGGTCAAGCCAAACCAGACCTGCCCTGAAGGCATCCTGGAAATTGTCAGACTCTCTGAAGTATATATTTATATTTCCTTCTAACTCATCAAAGAATGACTTGCCCAGAAGTCACTGTGGTCTTAACTACACCACCAGCCCTTTAGCATCTAATGAGCAAGAGAGCATGTTTTTCTCTACTGGCTCCAGTCTACCTTCAGACACCCTTTGCTTTGCTCCCCTTGTGACACTATCCCCAGACTCTATGACAGTGTCCTACCTTCTGAGGACTTTCATAGCATTAGAGGAAAACAACTATTTTTAGGTCTCTTGGAAGTTTGTGCTTTCCTTGATATAAAGGATATATATTTGGTAAACATTCCTTTCTTTCAGGATAAGACTTGTGGGGAGTGGATCCTTGGAATCAGGCAGATGAGGACTTAAGTCCTCATTCTACATTTTCATGGCAAGCTACTATCTTCCATTACTCTCCATTTTCATATTTTATGTACCATAGTACTTTTCTAACAGAGATCTTGGCACATAGAAAACATGCCATGATTAATTTCCTTTAATATTTCTAGTTGAAGTCCTCATATCAACACATTTACTAGTATTTGTTTAAAATATCTAGTGGTTTTAACACTGGAGCTTGAAGGAAGGCAAGGAGACAAAAAATGTTCTATTTTTCTTTTTTAGTTTTTCAAAATTGAAGTTTCATTGTAAATCAGTTAAAAAGAGACATTTCAAAGTGCCATCATCAGCCTAATGTCTGATTCCTACACATTGTCCAATTTTGGCAAAGACATGTAAGCAGTGGCCCTTAAGCAGATCCAGCATGCATGAGCCTAAACTTCACCACCTGGACCAGATGGCAGGATAGCTCTGTGCACGGGTCTGGAAGAAATTGTGTAGGGATCTACAGCCTCAGAGTGAAATGTGTTCTGTGTTTATGGACATTTTCTTAGTTTTAGACTTAGTGATTTTATATTATCAAGATTTTATGGCCAAATTTATTTTAAACTCAAAGTGCTTATCAAAGATAGACTGGGGGGTTGGACCATTTAACACCAATCCAGTAATGATACATATCTTTTCTCAATAATCAATTTTTTTGTATTTTTAAAATAATTTTATTGAGAAAGAAGTAGCAATGAGATAGTTTAAAAACAGGTTAGTAGTATAGTTATGATATTGCATATTGTTGTCTTTGTAGTAGTTATTCATAGTATAAGACGCAGACATCATATCTTGTCTAGACACTGTTCAAAACTTTCTTCTCATTGAACTAAGAGAAGGTAGCTGTATATCTATGCTGTTTTGTATATATATATATATATATATATATATATATATATATATATTTTTTTTTTTTTCACTGCAAATTTGTCCTTCATTTTTTTTTTTTCCAGAATCAGGGATTGAACTCACGCCCTTGCACTTTCCAGGCAAGTGCTTATTCTACTAAGCTATCTCCACAGTCCCTATTTATATCCCCCTTTTTTGTTTACTCAGAGAAGGGTATTGCTATTTATATATAGTAGGTGCATGAATTCATCAGAGTGATCCAGTATAATCCATTATTCTATAACAGTAGTGGGTTTTCCTTAGGACTGGCAATGTCAGAACTTGTTGACTTGAATCTTTTACAGTTCAGCATATTAATATGGCTTTACTCTTTATACCTTGATTTTTATACTTTTCTGCTGGATGGTTAAGACCAAGATAAAGCAAGACCTATATAATAAGAAATGCAACTTTTGAATCTGACAAGGTCAGTCAAATCCCCTCAGGACTTACTCTGAAATCCTGTACAGCAGTTTGTAGACCTTTTGTCAGTGTCAGCCATGTGGATGAGTCATAGCCATTGCTAGAGCAATTTGCTTTCTGTGAAAGCCTGAGAGAATGTTTTCTTTCCAGGTGACTCTCCTTAGGCACACTTGACATTGTAAATCACTCTCCTCTGTTGCTCCATAATCTCCTTGATCAGAAAATTTGGGACACCACTGAGTTACAAGATGTTAAATTACCATTCCTTTTGTCCTAAGTCGTCACTTACCTTGAAGGGCTAGGGCCAAAATTTTGGCTATCCTTGTAGTCCTTCTCTTTCTCTAATTTTTTGGTCTATAAACTTAAGTTGTTAACATTCCAGAAGAGAAGTTTAATGATATTATAACCATAGAACATAGGCTGTTGAACTTAACATGAGTATTGAGCTTAACATCAGTGCTCAATAATAAACACAAAACATCTCTACTCTTCTTGTCTAGAACCATTGGTTAGGCAGACATGATTCAGTCATCAGGGTTTGCTGTTTAATTTATTCTTATCTTGGAGGATTTCACCAATGGAGCATCTGTGTTAGGTCTCTAGCAAAATGAGAACCACTCAAGGATACCTGACATCTTGAATTAGCATGTTTCACCTGACAGCAAATCCTGTTCCTTTCTTAACATCAGTGACTACAAGCTAAAAGGAAGTGGATGTCCAAGATCAAGTCATCTTTTATATCAAGTCATACTTTTAGACTTCATTTCTAAAATGAATAGTTTTAAAAGCTTTGAAAGTCCCTCTATTTCAGCAGGTGCTGAACTGCATTTGCCTCCAACCTTCGATGGCCTTCACCAGTGTGAGATGCTCACATCTACTTCTGACAGGTTCTAATTGAGTCACTTTCAGCTAGAATTAAAGAAATCTTGACATTTAAGAGCTTTATCTTGAGAATCCTAGCAAAGACAAAGACTGCCTTTGCAATAGCTTCACAAAGGCATCCAGTACATCCAAATAGTGGAGTCTTTCTTTTTCTAACATACCTCTGCCCTTCACCTTTCCTCCCACAACTGCAATCTCAAGTACATACACAGCACAATGAATTTTCCCCATAGAACATTTTTTTCTTTCTTTCTTCTTTTTTTTTTTTTTTTTAATAAAAATTGTTGGATTTCTGTAAACCCTGAAGTGGAAGGAGGTTCAACAATGGTAAATGGAAAAGATAACTCTTATGTGGGGATCTTGAGCAAAGTCTGACTTGCCCACACTATAGTTGGGCCCCCATCCAAATATACCTTGACTCCAGCCATCTCTATTGGTGAAAATATATTATTGCTAGTGTAAGTCAACAAAGCTTTAATATGAAGAATTAAGTATTTCAAAATTGTTAGAAGAGCTGAAATAGAAAGCTAAATTCATCTGGAATGTGGAACCTAGCTTTTCCCCTGAAACCCTTCCCACAAATGTTTTGGAGTTGTTTTCCACTTTTTAATTCTACAGTGTCTTACTAAGTATAAGGAAATTAGAATAAATATTTCATTCATGTATTCCTTGCACACACAAATGTTTTGAGGATTGAAATTTTAACCTTCTGTTATATTTTCAGAAGTGTCACTATTTCATAGTCAATTTCTGTGTTCTTTCATAGTTTTTTTTCAATGTATTTAGTACAGGAGTTCATTGTACAGGTCAGACTCATAGTAATCCTCCTATTTTAAGCCTCCCCAGTGCTGGAATTATAGTTGTGTGCTACCACACCTGCTCTTGGTGGCCAGCTCAGCATCCCCAGGGACTGGGTCGAGTTATGGCATGTGGTGCTGTGGATCAAACTCTGGTCCCTGCACTTGCCTAAGCAGGCGCTTCATCTGCTGAACTATCCCCCCGGCCCTCTTTCATGTTTTTTTGTATTGAAATCCTTAATAATATTGAGACTGACTCTTTGAAGAAGCTATCTTTTTATCTAAATGTATATGTACCTGTATATTTACTGCTTATAAATAAATATACATGTGTGTTGTATTTTTAGGATGCAATACATACACTGCAGTTACTCTCGGGGTGTATAATGACTAGTTGGAAGTTCTTCCATATTCTAAAGTATCATGATAATTATAATTTTCTTAGCCCTTATTTTGCACTAGGGTTCCTACTCAGCTTTAGAAATGTGTTCTCATATGTAGTTCTCAAAATGATATGAGCTAGATAACATTATCACTACAATTTACTAAAAATTAAACTCAATCTGCAATAGATTAAATAACTTTCCCAGTATCCCTTGCTGCAGTAAATGGTAGCAAATCATCTAATAAAATTAATATTAGTGTAATTTTAGTGTTAGATATTTTATTTAATAGCATAGGTTTTTTTTTTTTTTGCCTATGTATGAATTCAGTTTTGGATATATCGACTTTTGAAGTTCTATATGGCATATTTTACTATATAAACTCTGTTCAGTATAAAATTCAAAATAACAATCTTATTCATCCAAAACTCTTATAAGAAGCACTTACCTGCATTTTTCCCAAAGCTGTATAGTACAGGAAGATATGGAGGCTCTCAGCTCATGAAAATCTAGAAAACTATTTGATGGTCAGAAATCCAAGTGAGACATGTGGGCACTAACTAAGCAAAGA
>PVKA01037605.1:0-20916 GCA_004027165.1 Ctenomys sociabilis | reverse complement strand
AGACAAATATTGATTTAAGAAACCAATATATAAAATATTTATGGCATGACATTAAAGTTTTTAAATCTTTACTACATTTGTAAATGTAAGTTGGCTCAATACAACAATTCTAATTTCTTCTCTTTTTGTTTTTTTTCAGGGAACCAGCTGTTTAGTGCGAAGGGCTTATGATGGGGTAGGCATGCTCACTGAGACCCATATGGAAATCATCACTTCTTTGGTGCAATAATGCCTTCTGGTTGGGCCTTCAACTGCTGATTTGTCTATCTTAAGAACTGAGTCTCCTCATTGTGCTCCTTCACCTCCACCTGTGGCCTCTTGGCCTCCCTCTTCTCGGTGGCCTCACATTTTGCCTTCTGTTCATTCACTTGCCTCTCCAGATCTTTCTTTTCTGTCTCCAAATCTGCAATTTTCTTCTCCATGTCTGACATCCCCTTTTCGGCCTACAGTGCCTTCCTCATGCCAAATGCCATGTTGCTCTCATACAAAGTCTGGTAGGCAGCAGTGGTCATGCGGATCTCGTCCCGGATGTGCGGCAGCAGCAGCCCGCTCTCCGCACAGTTGATGGTGACCTCCCGGATCAGTTCATCAAAACACTGTGAATAAAGCTCCCTACGCACAGGTCAGATGCCTGTGTTCCTGGCCTGCCGCTGCTGCAGTTTCAGGTCCAGCTGCTCCTGGGGTGGACCACGTCCATCCTGGTGCTGGGGGTGCTGGACACCTGCTGGATCCATAGCTGTGTGTCTTCCACCCACTCCCTTGGGGGAAAGATGGCATTCAAGATTTCTTCTGCCTGCTTTGTAGGATCGGGAACACATGCGGTTGAGGGCACTCTGGCTGTGGGAGGCTGTGGGACTGTACTGGAGGGTCCAGGCCGCTGGGGGCTGACTTTTGGTGGCCGAGCCTTGGGGCTCCGCTTTTCAGTGTTCTGGCTCACCAACACGGGCTGTCGTACTTGAGAGTCTGCGGGGCGGGGTGGGTCGTGGGGGTTGGCAGCTCAGGAGCTTCCCCTCTAATCCTGGCCTTGTGTGTCGTCACCATGGAAACCCTGGCTGGGGCGGGGCTTTGACGGAACCCTACTTTTGTCACGCGGACTGTGAGATGGCGACGAAATCCCTCACTCCGGGATCCTGCCTGGGGCCACCACATCTACCTTGGGCGGTTGCGTCTCTCAGCTTGACTAACGGCTGTTACACGGGCCAGCAATTTTAATTTCTAAGTTAAAAAAGACATAAGAATACTGAAGTATGCTTTAATATAAAAATTTTTAAAAATAGAGAATTAAATGCAGCATGTTGTGTTCAGTAAATAAGTGTTAAATGATTTATATCTGATCAAAATGTGTAACAGTCATAGAGTACAGCATAGCTTTTACTGTGGAAGCAGGTAACATTTCACATAGCATGCGGCATTTCAAATAGGTCTTATTGGAAAAGAGAAATTTGAAAATCTTGGAAACAACCAAGATTCCCATCACATGAGGAATAGTTAAAAAGATGTGCTACTTTTATACAATGGAGTATTACTTAGCTACAAAGAATGATAAACTTGAAACATTTATATTTAAGTGGATGCCACTCGAAGATATACTCATGAGTGAAATAAACCAGACCCACGTGCAAATATCGCATGGTATCCCTAGTATTGGAAATCAAAGAAATACAAATAGATATAACACAACTCAAAGGAAAGTGAGAACTTGAGGATTGGACAAGGAAAGGGTAAGGAGAAAAACTGGGAAATAGGACAAAGACAAAGCTGTACATTTGTACACACAAAATGGGCCAGGCAAACATCCCAAGAAACATCAGCAGGTTTTTGAAAGTAGCAGTTAAATGGTAGGATTCTCAACCCAGTTAGTTGTATATGCTGATAGCTGTGAACCAAGCAACTGCACTGAAGATAGCAATGTATAATAGAAGGGTCATGCATGGTATGCCTGCCATTCTGGTCTGCTAAATACATACTTCCTGTCATGACATACCAATTATTACCATACTGTCTCACAAGTAAAAGGATTTTTTTTGGTAATGAAAAAAAAAATACAAGGAAAAAAAATGTTACAAGACTGTTCTGCCATAAGACTGTATATGGTTAGATTTCTAAATTTCCGTGTAATAATATGTATAGTGCTATTTTAAAAATTTTTTTCCTCATATTTTGTAAGGACTTAAAACTTGATACATCAATACTTGATGGAAAATATCTGTCCCACGTTGTGCTTAGGTTGTTTGTTATTTAGACTGATAGGTTAAACTGAACTGCATATGTTGCAGGGTAATAATCAGCTTCTCTTCTGGATGGTTGGTGACCTGAGTTTGCAGATCAAGAGTTGGAGAGATGGGAGGGCTACAGGGTCAGCCAACATTTTGGCCCTGACCTTTCGGGGTCGGTGGGGACTTGGGACATAGGAGAACCTGTGCTGTGGCATCATGTAGCTCAGTTGTGTCCCAGGTTTTCTGATCAATGAGATTGTGGAGCCACAGAGGAATGCGATTGATGATGTATAATGTGCCTCGAGAGAGTCACATTGAGAGAGAGAGCTTTCTCACAGGCTTTCACAGAGAGCAGGTTGGTCAGGCAATGGCCGTGACTCATCCACATGGCTGACACTAACAAAGGATCTACAAAGTGAGGTACAGGGTTACAGGATAAACCCTGAGGGGACTTGACTGACCTTATCAGATGCAAAAGTTACATTTCTTGTTATGTAGGTCTTGCTTTGTCTTGGTCTTAGCCATCCAGCAGAAAAGTATAAAAACGAGGTATATAAAGTAAAGCCATAATAATATGCTGAGCTGTGGATGCCTCTGGTCAACAACTTCTGTGGATAACCCACAACTATTGTGGACTGCTGGACTGTGTTGGACTGTTTTGCTGAATTCAAGCACCTATAATAATTGAATGCCAATAGAATACCCATTTCTGATAGGACTAAACAAAAAAAAGGATACAAAGGAAGGATCATTCTGTATTTGTATATACAGAACAGTAAGGATAAATATGCAGCTACTTTCATGTAATTCTATATGAAGAAAAATTTGCACTAATAGTGTTTGGAAGGATATCCTGTCTGCTTCTTGTACTATGGATAACCATGAGAGAGATAACAATGTAAAAAATATTAATTATTGAAACTACTGTAAATCAGCTTTAAAAAAAGATAGGTATATAGCTACATTCTCTTAATGAATATAAGGATCTGCTCTAATAGTGTTTGTAAATAGAATATCATGTCTGTACCTTGTACAACAAATAGCCACTAAGAAAACAATATATAATGTATTAATTATTGAATATGTTCTACTAATTTGAAATTTTTAAAAATTAGAAATGATAATTTCACTAATCAAAGTGACATTCAGCAATGGTTGTTATAATGTCTTCAGAACAGTTGTTCAGGTTAACAAATATTAATATTGGTCAAAAAATCGAAAAAAATTATTTAAGAGTAAATGTTTCTTGTACTACAAAAAAAAAAAAAAAAAAAAGGAGCAATGTGTGCCAAAAAAAGGAGAAATTTGAGAGGCAAGCAAGAGAGAGGGGGTTTCAGGAGAATGCTCCAAAGAGAGGAGGCTGCAGGATTTTGCAGTGTATGTGTCCCAAGAAGACAGAGGTACAAAATAAAGGCTAGATGATGAAAGGTCTTGTATTCACTTCCTGTGGTTGTTATAACAAAATATCACAAACTAGGTGACCCAAATCAATACAAATTTATATCTTCACAATTGTAGGGGCCAGAATTTGGAGGCTTGTCCTCCCTTCCAGAGAATTGGAGAAAATACATTGTGTACCTCTCTCCTAGGTTGTGATGGCTTTCAGTTCTTCACATCCTTGGCTTGTACATTAGCATTCAAATATTTATGTATATCTTCACATTAGTTTATCTTCTGTGGATTTATGTGTCTTACAAGGGAAAATGTTATTAGAAGTAAGCTCCCTCTAAATTCAGGATAATCTCATCTTCAGATCTTAATTATACCGGCAAAGACCTTTTTGTGAAATGAAATTACTCTCACAGATTCTGGGTTGATATATCTTTTAGAGGGCTACTATGCACCTCACCATCCATCTTTTATCAGACCTTAATTCTATAGATAAAAGTGTTTATAAGCAAGGCTGTACCATTATTACTTTTGTTATGTGAAAGGCAATACTTGTTGGTAAATAAATGGACAGATAATGAAGACTTGCCATAAGGAAAGTGGATTTGGAGATAGATCTGGATTCCAAGAGAAATTTCTGAGATAGAGTTGAGTGATTTAAGGTGGGAAAGAATGACATAGAAATGTCTTGAAGCATTTGGAACTAAGGTTCTGGAATTCACTAGAGAAGTGTGTGGTCAACTGTTGGATCAGTGGCCCCAAGTAAACCATACCTGAGTTCCCATGCTCTTTTTCTTCCCTCAAAGTGACTCTCCACTGGGCTTTGGATTGGCTTCAGCCAATAGGATGTTAGCAATAGCAAGTCTCACATAAGCTGGACAGGCTTTTGCACCTTTGTCTTATCATTGTGAATAGTCCCTCTTACAACCCTACTGCTATTCTGTAAGGAAGGACAAGTCAGTCTGTTGGAAGGAGAAGCCATGTAAAGAATGATGACATAACTACTTTTTCCTGGAGGAGAACTAAGTCAATTTGGTACAGTCAACAATGAGACCCTAGCTTTGTCCCAGTGACCTTTCTGGGCCTTTAAGCCTAGCATCCTGTTGAACACAGCTATGTGGGTAATTGGAATGGAAGAGCCACTGGATAGCCAACAATACTGAGGAAAGTAGGAAAATAAGCAATTAAATTTGAGGTGGTTTCATTTTGCATCAGCATCCCTTACATATCAGATGGCGACCTGAGGGCACAGAGTGAGTCATGATGTCTGTTTCTGGAGATGGAATGATTAGAGAAAGCTTGGGAGGCAGAATTTTATTGGTTTTCAAGAGATTAGTACCAAGCTGTGCAATGCTGAGAAGGTGGCACCAAGAACTGAGGAATTATGTGTCTGTTGTGGTTCTACCCAGTACTAAAATGTGATTTTCCTTCTTGGGAAGTCAGATAGGAAGATCGTTTTATCTTCTCCAGTGAGATGATACTTGGCAATATGAAGAGATTGGAGAACAGGTAGGAAGGAGTCTGCCCAACATTTGTTGGAGCTGACTGATTTTCCTTCACAATACCTTCTAGGGCATGATAGTGCCATAAGGGATACTTTCATCATGTTTTTTTTAAAGGTCTAGTTTGTGTCAATGAAGGGGTTCTTTAGCCTTCAAATGTTGGAGACTTTATTGTAACTGTTTTGATGGAATTAACCGATGAGCAGAAGAGGGCAGAATTACACAGAAAATTCTTTGGTGTCATACTTTGAAAAGGGAAATATTTTTATTTTATTCCTAAAGATACTTCTTCAGGATTCCATTTTGGGACAAGTGTTTTCTATCTTTCACCTCCTGATCTTTCACAGATTCTTTGTCTCCCCTACTTTATGCACAGGGAACTTGATCTGTATGGGTTCTGTCAGCGGGCTGCAAATACCATCTAGCTTCCAGTGAGCTCTGATCAGCGAAAGGATGGAGGGAGAAGAATGAACCCAACGTATCTGCCTCTGACAGACCTCTCTGTGGTCTGCTTGAATTGTCCATGCTTTTATAGGTTATCACATCCCCCCTCAAAGCAGTTGTCATTACAGTAAGCTCTATCCTTCTGGGTACTGGTGACCTTTCTCTCTCTCTTCTCATCAGGTATAAGGTGGTAACTTTGCTGCTAAGATTTCCAGGTTCCTTCATTATCCCTGTGGTTTATCTATACCCTTTAATTACCTCTTGGTAATATAATTCTCTAGAATTAATTTGAATGTATTCTGTCTGCTATTGAGACTATGACAAATATGTATACCATTGTACAGATGAAAATGAAGAGAAAATAGAAATTCTAGAATATCTTCTGTCACTTTCTTACTCTCTCCTTCAGCCACTAATTCCCTTAATGACTTCATGTGACAAGCAGCTTACAGCCAATTAGAAATAACTCATAAGTGCCAAATCCACTTCCCAGTTCTCTCTCACTGCTTTCTCCATCCTTGCCAATAATCTCTTCTCCTACTACTCCTGGTGCTATTCACTGAAGGCCTCCATCAAAAGCAGAGGTGTTATCTTGTTCTTCTTTTGTCTTCAGAGCCCTGAGCATTGTAAATGCTAAAGGACAGCTTGTATAATGAGTATGTGGATATGTACCTTTTTTAAACCTTCTCTTCCAGTGGACCCAGGGTTGGTCCACTCCTCATCTTTGAGGATATTCAGTGCTTTCCTTGACATCATGCACAAGTGTACATTCACTAGTGTGTGAATGGTTCTGTTGCTGTTCCACAACAGCTTTATTGAGATATAATTGACATATTCTTCCATGTATCCATTTAAAATGCATATGTCTATGAACTTTAACATATTTTCTCATTACACCACTGCCACCACTACCACCACCACTACCATAGTTTTAGGGCATTTTCATTACATCACCTCCCCCAAAACAATGCCCTGACCCCTACTATTCTGCTTCCATTTCATCCAGAAAGTGAACAGTTTATTGCCTCATGAACTTACCTATTCAGAATCATACATACTGCAGTCTTTTGTGATTGGCTTCCTTTGCATTTATGGCTGAGTACTATTTCAGTGTATGAATATGTCATATTTTACTCCATTCATGAATTGATGGACATTTGGGTTCTCCTGAATACTCATAGTGGTTTAACAACTAGTAGTATGCAAAAAAAAAAAAAATTCTGACTTGGAGCATTTGTTGATTTCCACAGTGTAAACTTTTCCATCATGGCTGATAGTAGGCCACACGTTGGGATTGAACACAGGTTGCAAAGAGGTGAAAACATGCTCTTGTCAGTCCCTGTGAGCCAGGTCTAGTATTCCATTGACTTGCTTTCTTGGAGGCTCACTCACATGACCTGAAATATGACCCCATGTGTTGAGGTTTCCACATACTAGCGCATTAGAATACTAATGATAAATATAAATACTATGTTGACTACTATTTACTGAATGCTTTCTTTGCACTGGGCACTGTGCTAAGCATTTTTCCCTCAACTCTTCCTCACTGCCCACCTTCTTGTTGGCCATTGGCTCTCCACTACCAGTATCCCATGCCTGGTCCACTTTCTCCTTGCTGGCCTCCCTGCTGTTTCTTAAATAGTTCAAATACATTTCACAACTTTAGTATGTGCTTCCTCTAGCTGGCACCCTCTTGATCCATATATTAATAAATCTTGTTTGCTCATTTCCATCACATCTCTATTCAGGTATTCTCTCTTCAGAAAGGTTTTTCTTCCACTCTGTTCCCTTACCAAATCCTTGCCATTAATTTTCCTCATGGAACTTCTTCTTGATACACATTGATTTTCTGGCTATAACATCAGCCCCTTGAAGAAGTCCCCTTGCTGTAGTCACGCTTGTGTCCAGTGCTAAAGCCAGGCCCTTTGCTGATTAAGCTGAGAAATTTGAGAGTTTTAAACAAATATCTGTCTTTCTGCCTGTTGTTTTCCTGGTGTCATCAAGGGGATGCAGAGGACATTTAATCCCTACAGCGTAGAAGTGCGTAGCTGACAAGGACGAAAGACAATTCAGCATCTTGGCTAAGAGTGAGCTTCCCCCCTGGAACATAGGTAAATGGCTCTGCATCCTTGCTCTGCCAGATTAACTGTGGCCTTGGGTTAAATTACTCAACTTCTCAGAGCTTTTTTATCTTTAAAATGAGTCTGTTTAAAGCATTACATTGATATATTACTAGAAAGTGATCAACTTGGAGCAAGTTTGGCTCTGCAGATAACTTGTGGAGGAAGCTTTACTCTGTGGGAGGTTGTGTGTGTGGGGGGGCACACGTGCACTCTTCACAGGGAGGCCTGGTGCAAGTCTGGACCCTCCTCCTCTGCAGCTCTTTGATTGCATTCTGGACATCCCGGGTCACTTACTGTCCCAACTTCTCCATCTGCTTTTGTATTCCCAAAAAAGAAGAACCCCTCAAGGGTTCAAGAAAGTGTCACCAAGCTGCTTCTCTTTCTTGCTAATCACCTAGCTTAGCCACTAGGTTTAAAAAAGGCCCAAGGAAACCTGATGTTATTTTCAGCCTGATCAGAAGCATTCCCAGGCCAGAGAAAGAACAACCTCTGCCCTAGCAGAGAAATCTTTGTGCATAAGCCTTGGGACATGGAGAAAAAAGGAAGCATTAGTGGCCCCGTGAGACTCTGGGAGAACAAAATGGAGATGGCAAATAATCTAAGAAAGGCAGAGAGCTGTCCAGTGTCCCGGACTGGCTGGAAGGAAGCCCTGGAGGCCCTCAGGTCCACTGTGCTACAAGGCCCTGATAGGCAGAGGCTCTCATCCAAGTCACTGTGTTTTGTGTTCTCCCTGTACATGTCCACCTGCTCTATCCATTAATTTGGTAAAAGTCATGAGTTGCTCTCAGGGGAAGCTTCACTTGATAATGTCAGGGAAATGCAATTTCATTAATATTTACTGAACAGCCACCAAGTACTGGGCAGTCCCAGGAATCCTGACAACCAACAGTGCACAGTCTCATCCCAGAAAAAGAGGCCACCCTGTGTCCGAGCATCTTCTTTTCCGTGGAGTCGACTTCTGGGCATCTGGGTTCAGATCTCTGTAAACCATTAATACTTCTCCGTATTGGGGATCCCCCTTACACCAGGAGTCGTGGTGAAGAGCTGAAGATTTAGGGGGTGGTGAAGGGGACGATCGTGGTGATAAAAAAGAATGGAGCGGGAAGGAATTAGGCTGTTTCCCCCTTCTCATCCACTTCCAATCCAGAGTCAGCTACGTCCCCAGGCAGACTAATGGTCCGGAGACTTCCAGGAACAGCCTGGCATCCTAGCCGTGGACTTTGGCTTCGGTGCCTCTTCCTCCCGCAGCCTCCGCCCTGCCTCTCTCCGGGGCGTGTCCTGCCCCACCTCCTTCTCGCTGTGGTCCACTCAGCTGGTTACGGCGGCAGAGCAGCCGCGCAGCCAGCGGGAGCTAGAGCAGCGGCAGCTGGGTTTCCGAGACAGGAGCGGCGGCGGCGGGTCGGGCACCTGGGCTGAGCAGGACGAGGGGGCGGGGTCGGTGCTGGCTACTCTAAGCTGGAGAAGGACCCGACTCTCGGGTCCGGGACTCCACCGCTGGGAATCAACCTCCTGCTGGCCCGGGTGAGGGGATGCTGTTGCGGGGAAGCATGTGCAGGGACAGCTAGAGGCCTCCTCCTCGGGACACTTAAACGTTTGTTCCAAGCGTAGAGACTCCAGAAAAGCAGTGCTTGGGACCATGGCAAGCTTCCGCCTGGACTTCGGGGAGGTGGAAACTTTCCTGGACCGGCACCCAGAGTTGTTTGAGGATTACTTGATGCGCAAGGGGAAGCAGGAGATGGTGGAGAAGTGGCTGCAGAGGCACCATCAGGGTCAGGGTGCTACGGGCTCGATTCCTGCTCCGGCTGGCACGGGTAGCATGGCCCATGGCAGTGACAGAGATTGCAGCAGTGTTGGTGGCAGCACTGGAGCAGATGGCCTTGCCAGCAGCCAGCCCACTCCTGGAGGTGGGGACAGTAGTGGGGTTCCTCTGAGTCCCAGCTGGGCTAGTGGCTGCCGGGGCGATGGGAGCCTGCAACGGAGAGCTTCTCAGAAAGAGCTGAGGAAGAGCTTTGCTCGCTCCAAGGCCATCCATGTGAACAGGACCTACGATGAACAGGTGACATCCCGGGCCCAGGAGCCCCTGAGCAGTGTTCGGCGGAGGGCACTTCTCCGGAAGGCCAGCTCTCTGCCTCCTACCACGGCACACATCCTCAGTGCCCTACTAGAGTCAAGGGTGAATCTGCCTCAATATCCCCCTCCAGCCATCGACTACAAGTGTCACCTCAAAAAGCACAATGAGCGGCAGTTCTTCCTGGAACTGGTCAAGGATATCTCCAATGACCTTGACCTCACCAGCCTGAGCTACAAGATCCTCATCTTCGTCTGTCTCATGGTGGATGCTGACCGCTGCTCTCTCTTCCTGGTGGAAGGCGCAGCTGCTGGCAAGAAGAGCTTGGTCTCCAAGTTCTTCGATGTGCATGCAGGAACCCCCCTGCTGCCATGTAGCAGTACAGAGAACTCCAATGAGGTGCAAGTCCCCTGGGGCAAAGGCATCATTGGCTATGTCGGGGAGCATGGAGAAACCGTCAACATTCCTGATGCCTATCAGGTAGGACTTCGCGTTGTCCTGTCTTCCCCAAGCTTCCTGGCTAGGGAACCAAGCCTTCCCTTACCCTTTTGTATCCAGAATACCCATTCGTTTATACTCTTCACAATATAATCTTGCTATTTAAATATCATCTTTGAGTTTAAACTTGCTAGAATGCTACAACATCATCTTTGATGTAATGGTCTTTTCCTGACACACAGTGGCTTATGGGAAGTGTATATGTGATATAATGATATCACACTTTCCCTACTAAAGTACTCTCTCTTAAGAATATTAGTTTTGGTTTTAGAGGGCTAAAGAAGCATATCTGCTCCAGAATTGCTGTGTTAAGTCTGAAAACAATGGATATTTTGTTCTCTCTCATGTTTTGGGGGATCATAATGATTTTCCATTCTCCAGTTCAAGGGAGGGAAAAGAGTACCTAAGCACTTCTCTGTCTCCTTCTGTAGCTTAAACTTTCATGAGCGCCAAGGTAGGAAAGGAGAGGTAATGAGAAAGAAAGCAAGAAACAGGCCACTGACCCATTTGTGCCATTTTAGCATCCATGTAATTGTTTCTGTCATTGAATTTAGAGAAGGGGACAAATGGAAGGGCTAGTTACCCTCAGGCTTGTATACAACATTATCTGCAGCCAGCTTTTAACAGAACTCAGCAAGTAGTGTTTTAGCTTGTAAAATAAACAACAAAAAAATATATATATTGATGAAGTTTTAGCAGCTCCAGAGGCAATCAGCAGGGTAAACATGCTTATTTGATATGGTCGAGAAAAACCCACATGCAGCTGTCTAGTTTTCCTGCCTTTTGTTTTCACAGTGATTTGAACTCACTGTTAGATGATGGATCTGCAAGCCAGTCAGTTTTAATTTCTTCAGTGTTTATTTCCTATGCATGATGAAGCTGTCTATCATTTTCTGTGAGACTTCTTCAGAGTTCCTAAGAACTAAAAGCTCTTATCCTTGATTACCAATGTTTTGTAGTGGTTTGATGACCAGTGGCCTCGTGGAGGTATGTGCCTCACAGGAGTTTGGTTGCTGTCAGTCAGAATAGCAAAAGTGGTGGACAGGAACACTACATGTAAAATTTTCTCTACTTCATCAGAAAATTTACCGTTTTACATGGAAAACTAAGTTTTAGTGAAAACAAATGTCACATTTTTGTGAGATGTTTGTCAGCATAGCCCTTTAAGCTCTAAGTGGTGCCTATCAAAATCCATTTCTGTTGTTCTTTTCTTGTAGATTATGTGCATTATTCATTTATCCTTCTTGAAGACTTTTTAGTTTAAGTCTAGCAACAAATTAATGGTTTTCAACAAGTGTCTATTTCTCTACAATCTTAAGAAAGCATGGGAAGAGATAGAATAGTAATTGATAAGTTGAAGGTTATGTAAAATATTATTAATCTGTACTAATTTTTTTCCTGTTACATAATTTTCATACTCTTACTGTGTGCTTGGACTAAAAGAAAATATTTTTCAAGTTGGATGATACTTATTGAAGCTTGGATGTGTGGGTTTTCCTTTTTTTTTTTTTTTTTTTTTTTTTTGTGGAACCAAGGATTGAACTCAGGCCCTTGTGCTTGTAGAGAAGTGCTTATTCCACTGAGACATCTCCTGGGCCCCTCTTTCCTGTTTATTGTGTTTGCCTTTCTAGTTCATTCCCAATTACTTTACTCTCATTAGAGCTTTTCTTTATAATTGTCCTCTCTTAACCCCTAACTTTTATTTAATGCTGTTCATATACTGCCTTTTCTTCAAGAGCATAATTCTTGGCCTCTCGGGCATTTAACTTGTCTTCCTGCTGCCTAGAATCGTGGTTGTGAGTGTTATCACAGGCGATGAAAATCAGGTTTCCAGCAGCTGTTGCTTCCTGTGAGCTCTGCCCTGACTGAGCAGACAGGGTGTAAAGCAAACTTGCCGTTTAATATCTGGACTCAGCCACTGGAAGAGAGAAGTTTTCCCCCTTACCCTCCAGTGTAGAATGGCGGCCAGAAATATGACTAGGTTGCTGGAGAGATGAAAAGAGGCGAGCAGGGGAAGCAACCTGCATAAATCTGGGGCTTAAGTTCTTGGTTCACCTTGCTTTCATTTTGTCTGGTTAGAAAGTTTCTTTTCTACTCCTTCTGTGGCTTCTCTGGTGTATTTATGTAGTTTTAATTTGGTGGTGTTTTTCTTAATTTTATTTATGATACTGTTCAATAAAACTGCCTTTTTCTTTATTTTACTACATCACTATCATCATTATTGTGACCTAGGGAAAATTCTTCATTTCTCAGAGTCTCAATGTTCCTATCACTAAAATGAAAATAATAACACCTATCTGGAAAGATTTATTGAAAAATAAAATGGAAAAAAAAGGAATACTATAGTGAAGTCCCCAAAACAATCCCTGGCACAGAGCAGTTACTCCAGAAATGGTAGCAGTCTGTGATGATGGTGACCCCTAGTTAGCTATGACTCTTTCCCTTTATTTCATTTGAAGTTATTTTCTTATCTGGGACTGGTGGGAACTCAGTACACTCTGACCAGCCTAATCTTTCCCTGAGCTATGCTCCACTCTTAAATCAAGTATTTCAGAACCAACTTCACTTCCAGGAATATAAAAGCAGGTATGCTTCCACTCTCTACTTTAGATTCTCCCAAATGTGGCTGCTGACTCTCACCCAGATCCTTCTTAGTCTATCCAAAGAACTATACTTCCTTCCTTTTGGTAATTCATGCAACATAAACTTTCTAGAGTTGTGTTAATGTTGTGTTCTTCCCCAGTTCTTGCATTTCCTCTGTCCTTTCCATTTCCTGTGCTTAAGCATTTCTCATAGTGGAATCCAACAACCTTCCAAATGCATATTTTTATGGTAATGGATTTTAATTAATATCATGTATATAAACATCTTGGTGTTTTAATGTAAAAATTACACAGCTTCTTGTTATCTAATACAGTATATCTTAAAGATGTTCCTAAATTTTTTTTTTCTTTTTGAGACACTGACTCATGATATAGTTCATACAGGCCTTGAACTCCCTTTGTAGCCCAGGCTGGCCTTGTAATGTTCCTGCTTTGATTCAGTTTGTGTAACTTTTTTATTTCAGGATGTGAGATTTATTTTATCATACAAAGTTTTGAATTTTAATTGCTTGATAGATAAATGATCTTATTCATGGGAGGACTAATAATATAAGCAAGAATAAAGAGCATTAAACTTATGAAATTGTGATAATATGCATGCATTCTGAGTCAAGGATAGCATATTTAATGAAATATTGAAGTTGAATAAAACTTTGATAGCAACACCACCCCATTTATTTCATTATTTTGCATTACTTTTCTCAATTAGTCCTAAAAGAGATTTGAAATTAGGAGATTAATAAAGAATTGTAAGTGGAAAAACAAATTAATTTTAGGTGTACAGTATGACAGTGGCTCCAATTTACATTTTCTCCCTGAGTTATAAGTTATTAAACAGCTCACTTTAATATAGTAATGAATAAATTGCCCTCAAGAGGTTGAAAATAAGGGCACTCAAGTAACAGGTGTTCTCTTTGAAATTATTGTAAACATTCAGAATATAATACTTCCAACATTAATAAAGTGTGAATTGAATTTGTGTTGGTAATGATGATACAGGTGTTTGATGGGCTTATATCTGAAAAGCAGCAGAATGCTTTGTTATGTGAACGGAGAGGAGGAAAGGGATGACGCAGAAGAGTTCCAGGTGTGCTAGGCTTTCAGAAGACCTGATCTGTATACACAACAGATTCACTTGTTCATCAAACTCAGCAGAGAGACCCTGAGAGCTCATTATACCCCGTGTCCCAAGTGGAGAGCTTTTGGGTGTGCAAAGGTGGAATGACATGCTTCTTGTCCTCCAAGCGCTTGCAGTGCAGGGTGATGTTCACTACACAGACAGTTGGCACTGATCTGTATTTAAATGGCAAAACTACATGGTATTTCTTTTGGAGGAAGAGTGGATTTGCTATGTGACTTTGTTTATAACAGAACACTTCATAGAGGAGATACCATTGAAGGTGTAAGAAGAGTTAAAATTCCCAGTTGGAGATGGTCATGCAGTGAGGAAAAGAGAACCAGACACTACAACCTAGTTTTAATAGAAAAAGCGATAAACAAGTATAAGGTCTGTAGAGGAGACAGGGAGCACTTTGCTTTGGTGAGATTAATGTATAACTTATATATATTGGACTGGAGAGATAGCCCACCAATGTAAGTGCCTGCCTGGCAAGCTCAAGGTCCTGAATTTGATCCCTGCTACCACAAAAAATAAAAAGATATAGATACACACACACACACACACACACACACACACACACACACACAAAAGAAAGAAAGACTTTGAACACTTGCCTGAAGAGATTGCTGATAGTATGCTACAGGAGTCCCTAAAAATATCTTCACAAGATCAAAGTAGTATTTGGGTGTACAGTATGACAGTGGCTCCAATTTACATTTTCTCCCTGAGTTATAAGTTATTAAACAGCTCACTTTAATTTGGCAATGATTGTTTAATGGATTGAATAGGAAACAGGTGGAAGAATAATTATGAGTCTATTATGCTGCCATAATAAACAATTGAACTAAAGCAGCAATGTTGGGAGTGGATCACAGGGGACAGATGGACAATGTCCTGCAGCTGTGGATTTGAGCTGGAAGGGAACAAAATCAAGAATTCCTTTTCCAGGGAGATATGGAAAAGGTAATACCTTTATGAAAAAAGGGAGTTGAGCTGGGTTAAGGAAAAATAATTCTAAGTAGACCCAACAATGTCATTAGTAAATTATATCCTGAAATGAGAAAAGAGGCTCCAATTAAGGGTGAAGAAGTCAGTCTACCTTTTTGAAAATCTGTTTTCTAAGTAATATCAACTTCTAGATTGGAAATCCTAAGCAATAACAAAAGGGAAATTCTTGGTGTCTTCATCTGAGTGGTAAAAGGCCCTCTCTGAGTTTATCATGTCCTGGCACCTCTTGTGTGGAGATGATCACAACCACGCACCAGGCAATGCTGAGCAGGTACCTGACTTCTGTTCCCATGTGGACCCCACCCAGAAGCAAAACACAATGGCAGACATGGGGTATGCCACCCCCATGACCTGATTGCTATCCTAGTCTCACAGAAAGAGTGAAAGGGAGAGTCTTGTCGGACCTTGACTACTAGGGAAAAGTGATCAGATACCCAAAATCCAGTCCTGGGCAAAGATTAGAAGGGGAGACTGAATGTCAGTCAAGGATCTGGGCTCTGGTCTCATGCTCCACTGTTCCATTGGATTTAACATTCAAACACAGACTTCTTAGAACTTCCACACAAGGCTGCATTCCTCCTCAAGCAGCCCCTCCCCCACCAGCTGCACTGGTCACATGCTTAAGGATCTGGCCCAGGTCCACACCATCAGTCACATTGAGTCTAGGGAGCATTTGTTCAACTTCATTCCAGGCTAGTGTCTATGCAGCCCTCTACTTGGCCTCGGCTCCATCCTAATTAAATTATATGCCATTTTTAATGCCTGAATAGGCTTTTCTATTTTTGCAATTTGCATCTCTTTCTTGGGACTACTTTTAATGATCTTTTTGATGATTTTTACGCATGCAGGCTCCTACTGAGCCTTTTCATGTTGCAAGAAGGAAATGCTGATTGCTTGTCCTTGACAGGAGATGGAAAGCTAAGCAACTGTTATACATATATACACGTATAAATATATACATATAAGTCCATATTTATTATACATCAACTAATATTGTAGTGATATTTAATAATTCATTTTCATTGAATTTTCACTTAATATCATTTTAGAATAATCACTGTCAAAGTAAAGATATTAAAGGTGTTGGCACCTGGAAGGATTAACTTTTAGATATCTAGACAGTACAATAATAAAAGTATTTCCGGCCCAAATGAGGTAGTGTGGACAGATAAGTTCCATGGTCATATGACTGAATTGTAGGGATCTGCTTAACAGGTAGAAGTTGACACAGAAGTTTCATGAAATCTTATTTCAGCTTTGCACATAATGTTTTAAAAATTCTTTGAAGCCCATAAACAAGTTCACTAGTCCAGAGTCAGAACTGATTTTGTGGTTGCAGCAGGAAACATTTGCTATTTCAGACCTTCTTCCTGACAAGCAGTTGATCATGATAAACACAATGACAAACTGCATTTGCTGCTTTGTAGATGAGGATAGATTACCGAAAAGTACAGTTTCTCCAAAGCCCTGGAGAGGTAATTTAAGGTTAACTTAAATTTTCCCTAACTCATAAACTAAATGTTAACCAATGTGACCACTGTATTTTGGTTCATGCAGTTTGGGCCACCTGTTTATTGACAAGGCAGGCTTAATTTGGACATCAGAATTCCATGTGTACAGTGTGGAGGAGGCATAGGAAGTTTTCATCTGAAACAGTTTTGAATTGTTCTGTAGGTAAGTCAACAAGATCCTTGAGGTACACGACTTGATACTTTAGTCATTTATTTTAAGGGTAATATTTGCACTGTAACCACATTCATTTGGTTAGTGGAATTTGAATCATAAAAAAGGCAGTTTAATCATAAGAGAGTGGGTTGGGTTTCTAATATTTTAGGAGAAATTTGGTTAGTGGTCAGTTATAGACATTAAGGCTGAATTTATTTTTAGAATTAAAATAGTAGAGAAAGTTTCCTGGCATTAAAAAAATATACTTTCTATAATTCTAAGGCTCTCTTATTACTTGGTTGGTTTCAACTAAACAGTGGTTTCACATATTAATGATAAATTGTGATTTCTATCATAAAATATAATATTAGGCTGGTGCGACTTTAGGACAAGAAACCTATTTCACATGAGTGAAAGAATGAATAAATTATAATTTTTATAAATGTAATATCAGGGCCAGAGAGGTGGCTCAGTGGTCTAAATGCCTGCCTGGCAAGTGCAGGGACCCAGCTTTGATCTCCAGTAGATCATGCCATGCCGTGCCATGCTGTGCCATGCCAACCACTGAAACCGGATGGTGGCACATGCCTGTAACTCCAGCTCTGGGGAGTCTGAGACAGGAAGATTACTATGAATCTGAGCTGCATAGCAAGACTCTGTATGAAATAAAAAAATACATAAGATTAATAAAATAAAATTTAAAATGTAATAGGTAGAGGGAAGCTCTGCTTTTGACTAATAATAACCCTATTTCTTGGAGTGCTAATTGTGAGCCAGGCATTAGCTCACTGGCTAGCATTTTCATTTGATCCTCCCAGCAATATCTCATTTTGTAGAAGAGGAGACTGAGGTTGCTAGAGATTAGGTAATTCACCCAGGAGGTAAGGTGGGGAGGTCTGGGATTGAAACTGAGATCTATGTGCCCTGCAGAAGATTCCTGCCCAGCCACTCTTGAGGAGGGTGCTGTGCACCACTACTGAGTGCTCATTGATGCCCATCCTTTGCTTTCTTCTTTTCTCTGCCAGTTTAAACCCTAAATATATATATATATATATATATATATATATATATATATATATATATATATATATATATTTCATGTATTTGGTACAGGGTCTCACTATGCTGCTCAGACTCATAGTGATCCTCCTGTCTCAGCCTCCCTAGCGATGGGATTACAGGCAGGCACAACCACATTGAATCTCGGTCACTGGTTTAGCATGCCCAGGGGTGGGGCTGGCACAGAATGTGTTGCAGGGGATCAAACCCTGGTCCCTAGACTTGCCTAAGCATGTGCTTAGTCCAGTGAGCTATCTCGCTGCCCCACCTCCTCTTACTTTTTAAAGTGCATTTGCAAGAAACTCTAGCTAATTTCTGTCCCACTCAAACTGGACACAATTTCTCTCCCCTTTGAATTTCTGAGCTACTTTAATGTACCTGTTCTACTTTATTAGAAGTATAACTATTTGAGTACTTGTGTTAAATGATCACTTAAACTTGAATTTTATGAGATCTAAATCATGACTTCTGCACCTAAATTAGTTGAATAACAATGGAGTGCCCATCTTTGACAGGTGTAGACAAAGGAAGGGGTATAGAAAGGAAGAATCATGAGGTGTGTGTATGGACAGTACAGTTGGGATAGATAACCCTGTGCTTCTACATAATTCTATGAGAGGCAAGATTTGCACTAATGGTGGTTGGACAGGATATTATGTCGGCTTCTAGTACTATGGACAACCACTAGGAAAATAACAAGGTAGAAAGTATTAATTATTGAATCTTTGATGTAATTCAGGTATAAAAAATAAGATACACAAGCAGCTACACTCTCTTAATTTATTGTTAAGAGACATATGGTATAATAATGTCTGTAAGTATAATATCATGTATGCTCCTTCTATGATACCAAAACATTATGAAAACAGTTTGCAATGTATTAATTTATCAAGTTCATCTTGTCAAGGTATCTTAAAACTGTCTCATTGATATTTGTACTTCAATAAAATAAAAATTAAAAAAAATAAATCGTGACTTCTTCACTTCACTTAGGCTGCATAGATCTTGTACAGCAGTTAATACAAAGATGCTGACAATATACACGGAATGCTTAAATAAAACAATCTATTACTGTCAAGGATATCTTTTCACTCATCCCCCTGTTCCAACACATTTATCCCATTGTTCTTGCCACTTTTTGAAGCAGTTCTGGAAGTCATCTTTAATAAGTGTCTTTATGATGTGTGATCAGTAATGTAGTGAATGCCATTCAATGGAAAGAGTGCATCCAAAGGAAAGCCAGTCTGCTCACAATGTTACACTGTGGTGTCACTCACTTGTCACTGGCTCTGGCACCATGTGACTTTTGCCTCCTCCCCTGAAGTCAAAATGATCATGGGAGGTAAACATTTTTGAATGGACTAAGGGAATCAAGGCAGCCGCCACAGCGCAACTAAAGATTTCTGAAGGAGGGCTTCCAGAGCTGCTTCAGAAGCTGGCAAGAATGATGGGAGAAGTATGTTGGAAGTGATATTAATTATTTAATTATATTATTTGATGTAAAGCAATATTTTTATTTTTGTTTAAAGTGCCCCTTATAGTACTTCAAGAAGGACTAATAGCCATGTGTCTCTTACTGTAATCACTTTTAAAACTTGAAATATTTACCATATTTTTTGCTCACACTTCATGTGTGGCCTTTTGATTGAATTACTGTCACTGATACCTACCTTGCTCGTTTTATATGCCTGCAAAGTGGAAAGTGCAGCCTACTCAGCCAGTTTGGATAGGTCAGTCAGGAAATTCATCATTGAAGTACATCTTTTAATTCTTTAGTCCTTATTTTGAGGCTTTCTGTTTTAGATAGGGAAAATTAGTAACTATTTGAGCTGTTTGTCTAATTAATCGACTCGTCTATTATTTGCAGTATCCATAATTTTTTTTTTTGCAGTTTTTTGTTTGTGTTTTTCTTTTACCTCATTCAGTGCTATGGAGAAAGCAGATTGACAGTAATACAAATTAGCAACATACTTCCCTCTGCAGAGTTCTAAGAAGGGCATAGGATGGAGCACAACTGCTGGGGCTAGCTGAGTTTTCTAGTCTTTTCATGAGTACCTCATTTAGACAATATGCCTCCTGGAAAATAAAATACTCCTTATGGGCCTGGCTAATATTAGGATTTTTTTTTTCAAATCCTTATAGAAGTGGGAGATTGTATTGACCAAATTTGTGATTATTTTTCAGGAACATTTCACTTTCAAGGTTATTGATTGCAAATCTTACGCTTCATATATTCTCAAAAAGTCTTATAAAAATTCAAACTTCAAGATGGTTGTATTTATAATCTAATCCTTTGAGTCATAGTTATTAGATATGCAGAGGCCATCAGCAGGGGAAACATATCCCTTTTCCCCTATTTTATTATGTATAGTTATCACCATCACCAATAAATTGCTACTTTTTCTCTTTGTCCTACCTCCTGAAATGCCACCCCTAGATGTGGGGGGCGAGAGAGGGAGGAAGGAGGGAGAGAGAGAGAAAGAGAGAGGGAAAGATGGAGGGAGGGAGGGAGGGAGGGAGGGAGAGGGAAAAAGGGAAGGAGGGAAAAAGAGAGGGAGGGAGACAGAAGAAGGGAAGGAGGGAGGGAGAGGAAGAGGGAGGAGAGAGACAAAGAAAGACAGAGAGAGAGAGAGAGAGAGAGAGAGAGAGAATATAAAATTTGTAAGAGAAGATCTTCCCAGCAGAGCTGTGGCCTCAGCAGAGGAGCTCAGCCACTGGTAAAGTATGACCCAGATGAGAGGGATCTGTCAAGGAAGCATCTCCTCCCACTCCTTCCAATGCCACTTCCAGGAGTCAGCTTCCCAGTACAGAATAAGGCAGCAAGAGGTGTGAAGTGCATCAGCAGAGCAAAATGAGAGCTACCCACAGCTGTGCTTGTTACTAATTCTCCAACTAACGGTGTGTGTGTGTAGAGCCCCTGTCAAGCAGGAATTGCTTTGTTTGAATTGCATACTAAATTACATCATTCTATGAGAGCATGATGATCTAAACCCACCGAAAACCATTCAGAAGTGTGATAATATTTGACTGCCTCATTCTTTCTAAATCTATTATTTTCTGTTTTATTTTGGTTTTGAGATAGGATGTCACTCTGTAGTTCAGGCTAGCCTTCAACTCACTCTGTACCCCAGGCTGGACTCAAACTTGTGATCCTCCTGCCTCAACCAGGCAATGTTATTTATTTTTGTGAGTTTGTTTTTTGAGACAGGGTCTCAATGTAT
>PVKA01037604.1:0-20882 GCA_004027165.1 Ctenomys sociabilis | reverse complement strand
AAAGAAACTGGGAATAATGAAGATAACTGTAGGTGGTGATGACAGCCTTTCCTTGGGCACGTTCTAACCATATCATTCTCCTAAGGGGATTTCACACAACGCCCTCATCCAAAGGGCCAACCTTTCGACATTATCACAGAATTACATAGATTATAACTAGCTTATAACTAAGGAAAACAGCAATATTTCCACAGCATCTTCCCTTCATATTATGTACTTACCGGACATTGGGATCCCAGAGCCCCTGCAAATTATCAACGCATCACAAGGAGGGTCCTTCTTGCTTCCTTCTATTCAGTTTTGCTGCAACTGTGTGTTAGTATGTCAGCAGCACATCATGAATGCAGTCACAGTGGGAACAGCACACTTTGGAATCAAGGTCTTTTTACCTCCCTCCCCTTCCTTCTCCCCTTCCTGTGTCCACAGAGCTCACCTCTCTGCTTTCTTCTTCCTTTTATTTTGCTCTTTTATTACTAAACTTTAGGTCTATCATGTAAATGAAGCTACATGACATCTAACCCTCTGCATCTGATGCGTTTCAATTAACATTATAGCTTCTCTCCTTTTAGCATTTCTCTTTTATTTCTGCTTTGTTTCCTTTTGGGATACTTCTGGTAACCTTTCTTTTCTATGTTGCTGTTCCCTCATCACTCTTCTTTTCCAGTGTTCTTTTCCTGCCTCTTTCTCCTTCCCACTTCTGAGCCACATGGGCCTGTGATACATCCTCCCACATGGAGGGCTACCGTTCAGGAACTTTCCCACTCCCATGGGAATACCCAGAGCTGGAGTGGAAAAATTTACTAAATTGCCCACATTGACGACAACTAGAAGCAGCACTCAGCCAAAGAACGGTCAGGGAGTGGACCCTCCCCTCCTGTCGCCCCCCCAACTCTGACGTCACGGCGTCGCAATGGTGAGACTCCTGCCTTATTAGATACAGCCTGACAGCCCCACCATGCTGGCATTCACCTCCCCTGCAGCCCCTTGGGGAGACAGTTATTTCTGTCCTCCTGCCAAGCACAGCAAAGGTTGTACTTAGGGTGGGAGGTAAAGCCAAAGGAATCTGGGCACAGTGTTCCAGAGCTCTGTCTTATTTTTCCAGAAGTTAAAAACCAGATCTGTGTAGAATTAAAACAAAACAAAACAAAACAACAACAAAAAGCTAGGTATGAGAATGAGCGTCTCTGATTCTAAAAATGGGAGATGAGAAACAAACAAAAATGCTATTTCTGATGCAAAACAAATCACTGATTTCGGTCCCGGCATTCTTGTCCAGTGGGAATTACCCAGGTGGTTTTCATTATGTTTCCTGCTGATTGTCTGCTGCCTCCTGCAGAAAGGACGGAGAAGTTTCAGTGCTCTCGACGCTGGTTGGATGCCCATCACGTGCCGCGCTGAGAAGCAGGGGGAGATACGAGATTAAGCATAAGCAACCAAACATTCCCAAAATTATATATTAAAAAAAAGTACAACCTGTGTGATGGCAAAACATTAGCAGGCCGGAAGTTACGATGTGGAACACATTTGGGAAGGTTTTTTTTTTTTTTCATTTTATGTATTTGGATCTCACTGCGCAGCTTGGACTCATGATGATTCTCATTTTCAGCCTCCCCAGCTGGATTATAGCCATGTGCTACCACGCCGGGACTTGGTCGCAGGCTCAGCAAGCCCCTGGGGTGAGGCTGGCATGGTCTGCTGGACTGGGGATCAAACCCTATTCCCCGAACTTGCTAAAGCAGGTGCTGAGTCCACTGAGCTATCTTGCTGGCCCAGGAAGTTGGTTTTTGAGGATTATATTTGCAGTTATTGGAACCTATATGACACTGTTTTTAAAGAACTAAATGGAACAGATTTTGTACAGTTTTAGGATGAGGAAAAAATTGATGTAAAATAAGTCATAAGAAATAAAATTATGGAAAAAAATAAAAATAAGTCATAAGAAATATTCTCATGCTATTATCTCAAACCACCTTCAATGTTATACAAATGCTCACACTACAAATATGAAAAGTCTTAATACTCTTACAACTTCTGCAGCTGGGTGTGGTGGCGCAGGTCTATAATCCCAGCACTCGGGAGGCTGAGGCAGGAGGATTGTTGTGAGTTCGAGACCAGCCTGAGCTACAAAGTGAGCTTGAGGCCAGATGAACTGCATAATGAGACCCTGTCTCAAAAAGACATAAAAAGAAACAAAACAAAACTTTTGTGGCAACAATGCAACATTAACATATACTTTTTTTCCTGTACCAATTTTAAAGTTAAATTACTGAATGACATACTAATTTTTATGATGCTACCCACATATATTTTATCTACTCACTTTTAACGAGATCATTGCCAGTACACATTATATTCCTTAACTTTATTTGTACATTAAGTCAGTGCCTGTCTCGCAGCCATCAAAAACCTTATAGGAAATTACACAGGTCTGTAGTCCAACTTGGACTCTGCTTCTTAAAATCAGCCACTTTTCTGACTGCTTTCGTGAAGTCTTCCTGAACTGCAAAATCATGATCTGCATGAATTGCAAACATGCCTGCTTCAGGGCTAACATCTCTTGGATCTGCTCCATGAAAGCCATCGGAAAGTTTCACAGTTGTCTCATAATCTATTTTGCCGTGCTTCACAATGGAACCTGCATGGATTTTCAGTATATCTAATCTTCCCTGCTCATTTGAATGCGTATTTTTCTATCTAATCTCCCTGGACGCAGTAGTGCAGAACCCAGTGTACCTGGTCTGTTTGTAGCCATGATCATTTTATTCTTTTTTTTGCCATCTTAGCCAGCCCTGGGGGCAGGTCTGGCATGGCATGTGGTGCTGGGGATTGAACCACAGTCCCTGCGCTTGTCTAAGCTTGCCTAAGCAAATGCTTTAGACCACTGAGCTATCTCACCAGCCCTTCACGATCACTTTAACGCCACGCAGCATATCAAATCTATCCATCTGATTCATGACTCCACTGAAGTTCTCTGAAGTTCTCTGTCAGCTGAAGGGCCCTCAGGAAACCAATGCCCACCAATAGCATTGACTTCATCCATAAAAGTGATGCGTGGCTGATGGTCTTTGCATAATTAAATATTTCTCTAATCAAACGAGCACTTTCTCCAATGTACTTGTCTATGATAGAACTAGAAACAACCTTTAAGAAATTGCAGTCCAGCTGGCTAGCAACAGCTCGTGCCAAGAGTGTTTTTCCTGTTATATGGTGGTGCAGGTGCATATAACAAACAACCTTGTGGAGGTGTTATCCCACACACTGGGATAATTCTGCATTTGACAGAGGTGATTCCATTACTTCTCTTAGTTCTCAGATCTGCTCTGATGGCCCTCCAATCTCAGTGTAAGATACATTCCCAGGGTCCTCGTGAGCCATGTCGCAAGCCAAAGGGTCCACTTCTCTCGGCAAGTATCACATGATAGTTAGTGTAGTCATATCCACAGCAACTCTTGTTCCTGGCTTCAGTTTACTTTTATCAAGCTGTTGGCAAAAACTCTCAGTGTATCTTGGCCCATTTTAGCTTTATCAATAAATTGTTCTTCAGTTAATTGTTTAAGCACTTCACTCACAATCTGCCCAACACTTTTAGGGCCTCCAGATCATTTTCAGACTTTTCAGAAGATTTTTCTTTTTGGTTTGGCCACACAGGATGCCTTAAGGCTAAGGCCTGAGGATCTGGGGATTGAACCACAGAATTCTGAGCCAGACCGCTTTGCTTAAGCAGGCACTTAAACAACTGAGCTAATGGGCAGGCCCACTTCCAGACTTTTCATAGTGCTTGGTAAGTTCTTTTAATTGTTCCCTTGACTCCTTCCAATGGCCATCAATCTTGTGTTCCAGCAGCTTCTTGTGGTAGTCCTGGAGTGCCTTATCTCCAGGGTCCAACTCTGATGAGAAGCCCCTATACAGCACTTGTTTTTTGCTTACTCAAATAAATTGGTCCTAGATTTGGTGACAAATAGCTGTTGATTCTTTTACAAAATCAACTTCATCTTCAGAGAGGAAATTCATTATAGAAGAATGTACTGTAAACTTTATAGCACTTGTCCCAATCATGGAAGCAGGATGGGTAGTCACTGAATCCCCAAGTGACTAAGAGAATAACGTCCACTGGAAGATATTTTGGAAGAGTCACTTAAAAACAAAATTTTGTTATTTTATGATTGTGTTATGAAAAAAGGATTCTTGAAACAGACAATTTTAAGTTTTCTGAGCTCTATGTACCCAGAACATTTAAAAGAGTAATGGAAAACAGTGTATGAACAATTATCAAAGTAGTAGTTGAGACTAAGGAAGGGAGATCACATATCTGGAACTCTTGCAGAAGACAGTTGAGGGCTGGGGTCTAAGCACCTATGCGGCAAGCTCAAGGACTTGGGTTCAATGCCTGGTGCCACATGAGGTGCCAGCCACTGAAAGTGGGTGTGGTGGTGCTTACCTGGGGAGGCTGAGCTGTGTAGCAAGATCCTGTACCAAATAAATAAATAAAAAGATCTTTAAAAAAGACAATTGAGAATGCAAGTCATCACATGAATGAAGCTGGAGAAGCTGGAACATAAAACAGAGTATCAGCCAGGTGTGGAATCTCGTGCTTGTAATCTCAGCTCTGACGTAGGAGCATCACTTTGCATTTGAGGCCAGCCCTGGCTATCTGGCTATGTGGTGAGTCTAGGCCAGCCTGAATACACATATCAGAGAGAGGGAGAGAGAGAAGAGAGAAGTTGAATATCATGAACATCTTAATTAAATATGATCTTTAAGCAATTAATTGAAATAACAATCATTAAGAATGTTGGATAGTGTTTTAAAGTTCTTTTACACCTTTGAGGAATGGTGTAAAAGTTTTCTACTTAATTTTTTATTTGATCTATAAATAGTACTAACTTATAAAGAAGTCCTATGGAATAATATTGGAAACATTGTCTAGTACTCTAAGTCTCTACGTTGCCTTTTCTTGAAGGGAAAAACGTCATATGTAAAACTCATAAAGTATAGGTCTCTTACTGCTCTGGATTCCTAAGATTCCAGAGAAGATAACAACCAAGAAAGTGTTGCTTTTTCCATGAGAAAAAGCAGGTAGGCTTCTTATCCATAAAGTATTCTCAGGTGGCAAATAAAGGCCAATAAACATTTTAGGAAAAAATAAGATTGAAAACCAAGCAGTATGTTTTTTAACTATGATCTGGAAGTTAAGAAAGTCCAAATCTGCTAAGTGGGCTTAGTTTGGCTAGATCTTTACTTTGTAATAAAGCATCCCAGAGTTGTCCTTTTCTTTCAACAATTTAGGATCCATTTCAAAATTAATTTTAATTTTAATTAATTAATTTATTTGATACAGGATCTTACTACACAGTTCAGATTGGTAGTGATCCTCTTGTCTCAGCCTCCCCAGCCCTGGGATTCCAGGTATGCACTGGCATGGCGGGCAGTCCTAAGGATTGAACTTGGGTCCCTGCATTTGCCAGGCAGGCACTTAGACTGTTGAGCTATCTCCTCAGCCCCTGTTAGGAGCCTTTGGAATCTACTCATAGATTGAAGAAAACAAGAATGTAGCTTTAAGCTTATCACTAGCTTCAAACAACTAAAGGCCTGAATTTTATTACGCATCTGTTACCTGCAGAACACTGCAGAAAAATGGGCTTAATTCTAAATTGTCTGCACCCATTAGCGTTTGTACCGACAATAAGAGATCACTTGTTTCACACTGTCGTCGGCCTTTCAGTCGGAGATTTTCATTGAGATCACTCATGAATACACTGGCGGTGACATTTCATTATCAGATTCTCTAAAGTCTTCTGATTCTGGCCTCTTTTCCGTACTTACTTGCCACCACCATCTGTTCTTCAGTGAGGCATCTAATCAGACTTTTCACCCATGTTTTTGTGTTTTGGGTACTTACGCTGTATCGCATGTGCATTTTATAAAGGCTTTCTCTCAATCTACCACTTTTACTTTCTCTGATTTGATTAATGTATTTTGGAGCAGAAGGTTTTAATGTTAATAAAATCCAGCTTATAAATTATTTATTTTATGGATTGTGTTATTGAACTCTGGGACCTTGTGCTTGCCAGGTAGGAGCTTATGCCACTGAGCTATATCTAAAAAGGTTTTGATATTGTATCTAAAAAGTTAAAACAAAACTCATGATTGTTTTATATTTATCTTTTCATAGTTTTAAAGTTTTGCATCTTATGTCTATCTGTGATTTACTTTGAGTCGAGTTTTGAGAAGGATGCAAAGGAATGTAGGACATATTCTTTTCTTTATTTTTCAAAATATTTTCAGGACAGGGTCTATAGGGTGTCACTACATAGCTCAGACTCATAGTGATTCTCCTGTTTTCAGTCTCCCAAGCACTGGGATTACAGGTGTGCACCACCACACCCAGTCTCAATCACCGTCTCAGTGCATCCTTGGGGTCGGGCATGTGGCAGATAGAACCCCAGTCCCTGTGTCTGCCTAAGCAGATTCTTTAATCCACTGAGCTATCTGGCCTGCCTTCTAGCATTATTATTACAGCTTTGCTTTGTGCATGACTCTCCAGTTGTCTACCAACATCTTTTAAAAAGAATATATTTGCTCCATTGTATGGCTGTGCCTCTTTGCAAGGTATCATTGATTATGTTTGCTTGGGTCTGTTTCTGAGCTATCATGTCCCATTAATCAGGCTATTGTTTAGCCAATACCATGATGACTTATTAATTTATTACAGTACTGTGGATTGAACACAGCATCTTTTTCTTGAGCTGCATCCCCAGGCTTTTTTATTTTGAGATAAGGTCCTGATAAGTTGCTAAATTTTCCAGGTTGGGCTTGGTCCTCCTGCTTGTATGTCCAGCAGTTCTGGAGTTACAGAACACCCCTCACCCAACTTATCTCGATTACTATTGCATTACAAGGAGTCTTGAACTTGGGAAGTGCCAGTCCCTTGACTTTGTCCTCTCCTTCAGTTTTGTGATTATTCTGCATCTTTTTTCTCTTCTTATAAACTTTAGAATCATTTGCCAATATTCACTAAATAACTTGCTGGGATTTTTAACTGCAATTATGTAGATCAGGTTGGGAAGACTGGTATCATGACAATACTGAGCTTTCTTTCCAGGGATTATCAACTATCTCTCCATCTATTTAATTCAATTTATTTTCTCTCATGTACATCTTGAACACACTTCATTAGATTTATGTCTAAATATTTCATTTGTGGGCTGCTAATATAAATGGCATCTTGCTTTACATTTCAGATTATAATTATCAATTTTTTGGTATGTAAGAAAGTGATTGACTCTTGTATATTAGCTTGTATTTTGCCACCTTATCTCATTACAACCAATTATTAGCGGGGGTTCTCTGTTGCTTTTTTATTTATTGCAATGCATTTACATATAAAAGTATGTTCTCTGTGAATAGAGTTCTATTTCTCCCTTCCCAATGTATGTATCTACATATCTTTGTATACCCACCCTTCCTTCCTTCCTTCCTTCCTTCCTTCCTTCCTTCCTTCCTTCCTTCCTTCCTTCCTTCCTTCCTTCCTTCCTTCCTTCCTTCCTGCCTTCCTTCCTTTCTCTGATAAAGTTTTCAGGAGGGTTATGCAGATTAGTAAGTAAAATCCATGGCATAAAGACAAAGCAATAATAAAACCTTGATAAATATGAGTTATCCATTTTTAAAAGACTAAAGGTGATAGTGGGCTTTTTTAGTTGGACAAAATGGACAGAACAGCAACACTAGAGTCAGCGACTTATAACGTTTTTCAGGGACTTGAGAGATAACTTAAAAGAACATTTTCATTTATTTCCTACAGAGATAAGAACTTTTAAGTCTCAGCCTGCACTGGCTTCTCCACTTGCCCTGTATTTACTGGGTGTTCTTAGTTGCTCCAGAGGTTTCTTACTCATGCATGAGTGAAATGACTGCTGTAGAAAAGCAGCGGATAGGCAGCTTTGTCGAGATAGATCATATATCCTGAATAGACAGTGTGCATAATACTGTGTTTGGGGACCAGAAATGAAGGTAAACAGGTTTCCCTTAATATTCAGGGACAGGAAATGAAGCAGGACGCAGTACAAGGGCCTAGCTGCTCCCTTGGCGCATATGAAGTCGAGTAGCCCAGAAAGCACGGGCTGAAGCGGCGCGTTCTTGGGCACGCAGGGCTCAGGGTTGTGAGATAAAACGCGTGAACCAAGGTGGCAGCGAGAGTTTTGTTTCTAATTCGTACAACTTGGGGAATAGTCTTTACTTGAGAAGTTTAACATGGAATGAGGGATTTCGATTTGGCAGACTCATTTTTAATTAAGGAGAATTCTCTATGATCACATCTTTCTTTTGTTATGGAAGCCTGACCTTTAAAAATAGTGAATACACGAAAATAATTTAATGGTTTTCATATTTTTCTTTTTTCTGTGTTAATGCCTTATCTAATTCCATCTCATCTGGCTAAAGTGTTAGGAGGCGTCTTACTTTTCAGCTATGAATCCCAGATGCATGGTTATTTTTTAAATGTATGCCTGCATGGCTCCATTTTTCTTAATGTGGTGTTTAATTGATACCACTCCAGTTCTATTTTACATTTCTAGTCAAATAAATATTTGTTACCCTACACTTCTGATTCAACAATGGGAAAGCTAGAAAACGGTCAAAACTAGCAAAGTGTGTGCATGTGTGCAGGTGTGTGTGTGTGTGTGTGTGCACGCGCGTGCGCACGAGGGAGCAGTCCATGTTCATGAGGCAGTCACGTGTAGCAAGACTTTGGCACTGCCTGGTCACCTATGAGTGCTGCATGTCTGTGTAGGATCACAGCGAGTCTGTGTGTAACGTTTACTGTTGATACTGCCAAAATCCTGAATTGAATTCTTTCCAGAAATGTGAAGGTTTGAGTTTATTGTTTCAAGTTAATGACTATGCCTTTCATTCAAGGCAAAGAGAGGGCTGAAACCAGATTATGTGGCCTTAAACCATACAGTAATTTTCCTCGTGATTTTTTTTTTCTTGGCTATTTGAGTTCAGTTTGTATAAAATAATCAAAACACTCTGTAGGAATTATAAGCTTCTAAAGTGTTTTTATCCCCACAGAGCAGTTTAGATCATGTGTAGGCAGTTCAGGACTAGGAAAGTGTTGACTTAATTTATTGTAAGCATTAGAAATGAAAATTAACATTAAAAAAACTACTTGTGACGTTTTCTTTGCAAGTTGAGATTATACAAAACAAATACGCTAGAATTCTTCAGCTGTTGGCGAATTTTTAATTTGGCTATGTAAGTGTGGTAGGTAAAATGTTTGGAATCAAACTCAGACAATTTCTATTTCAATTTTTGAGAGTCATCAAAAAACAAAGACTTCAAGTTTTACTGATAAACATTTTGGTTACAATTTTATTTTATGGGCTAATTCTTAATTCCATTCTTATATACTTGGCTTCTAGGAAGATATTGGTAATCTTTGCTTCAGAGTTGTTCATTTAGAACTAGCAGAAATCTGTCTCTTTAAAAGTATTATGTTCATATATCAGTTTGCTAACTGTCTTTTCTGATATAAACTTAATATTTAGTAAACATGTATGCTGTATAAATGTTTATATATACATATAGTAATTTATTTTAGACTATAGCTTGTACAGTACAGTGGTTGCTTACTTAAAACATCTGTCTTAATTTTAAGCTTTACTTCAAAAGCAGAATAAAACAAAATACGCTTCCTATAAGTTTCAAATCCATCAAAAACTTTCTGTGGTAAATGGATTGTATTAGTTGATAATGATAAATGATGATTCTATAACTATTAAGTAATAACTCATGTGAGATAGGATTCTCTATGATTGAAATGCCTGCATCCGTATGTGTTTTAACACTCCTTTTCATACATTATACACTTTTTTAGAAGAGAACATAAGAGCCAACTTTTCTAAAATAAATATTAAAAAATATCAAAAGGGATTTGTTAACTGCAAAGTTGGCATTCTACAACATGGGATGAAAATATTCTTATTTAATGCTGATCACTTTTTAGAAACAACGGAATATGTTGAAGGTGACAAGCCTATAATTATTTTAGGAATATTGCATTTGATTTATGAAATCCATGCCCATTTCTGTTTGCCTTTTAGTATAGCAATTTTGTGAAGTGTAATTTGCTCTAATTTGTGTAGACAAGAACTGTTGATTATAGTGTGCAATTAATATTCCCAAATATAAATTTATATCAATAAATTCAGATATGGCACATGACCAACTGTAGTGACTCATGCTTAAGAAAACAAGAGATAATTATGATTTTAAAAGGTAGAATATTTTCAAAAACATGACCAGCCTTATAGTCATAATCTGTGGTTTGTACCAAATTAAGGCATCTTGCTTATCGTCTGTAGCAAACTGAGGTTCAGTGTTCTTGTATATAGAACAGTATACTCTTTGGAGGGCTGACTAGGACAATAAAAGCCTGGAGCAACCACTGATTCCTGCAGAATTTCAACTCTGTGTTTTCTAATGAACTGGACAGTAAATGTTCACAGTAGTAGACAGGTATATGTAATTCTCATTGTGTAACAGAGTACTAGGTAGAGTGCACAGGATTACTCCTGCTTTTCTCAGGATACTTTTTTTTGTTGTGTGTTTTGAAGGACACAGAAAGATCATTTCATGCCTTAAATTAACTCCTGCATCAGTTACCTTGATCACCTACCTTTTTGTCATAAACATTATTCTGTAGGTTCAGACACTAACTCCAGAAATAAGACCATCTTAAAGGGTTCTTGACTGTCATGTCAATAATTTTGTCTATTTCTCCAATACTTTGTAATTTGAAAAGTTTCTCATAATTTTCAGGACCATTGTTGTTTCTCTACTAGCAAAGTGGAGCTAAAGCTCAGATAATTAATACAATTTGCTGGGCTGAAGAGCTAGCGGCAGATGGAAGCATCTGACACCAAAATGCCAAAGAGTTTTATCGTATTACAGCAATAGCCTAAAGAACTACTGGCTCACTAGTTCATGTGCAGAACAACATAGCAGATCAGATGGCTTCTCCTTGAAGACATTGTCAGTGTTGGTTGGGCATCAAAAGATGCCTTTGGGTCATAGCAGAGAAGAAATCAAGAACACTGGGTACCTGGACTTGGGTGAAACAAAGACAAACAAAGAAGTCTAGAAGACAAAGTTAGGAATCTATGGTCAACCTCACTCCCAGCCTTGGAAGAGTACCCCTTTCTCATTTTGCTGAACTGCTATAATTTTATATTGCAATACATGTACTTGTATTGGCCAGATTATAAACAGCATATTCATCACTTGAAACATTTGTTTGTGTTGGGAATTTCAAAAGCTTCTCAACTAGATGTTTTGAAATACGTTATCCTAGTTCTTCTATTTGAGAAGTGTGATCAAAAAGGAAATTTAGACTTCTGCATTTTACAGAAACTTTCATTGTCCTTAGGCAAAAATAAACACCAGAAAAGCCCTACACACCTGGTACCCCATAAGTATTCCATGAATGACCTCAATGATACTTGTAAGAAACTCTGCAATTAGATATTTCCTGCAGTTGTAACTTTTTATTATAGTCATTCACAGACACACTTTCAGGGATCCACCACTTGAAGATGTCTGGGTCTTCTTACTACATCTGTGACCCTTGGCGATGTGCAGTCCTATCTGTGCCTTGGTTTTCTCATCTGTAGCTATAAGAGAAGCTACCTATAGGTTGATGTAACACTTACATAGTTAAATAGATACAAAGGTTTCATTTTATTTTATTTTTTTAAGGTTTTAGAATAATACTTTGTTCAGAATATCCTTTCAATGAATTTTAGAAATTTACTGAAAGGCATAATTAGAGCATGCCATCAAAAGCGTAGATACAATGGAAGAGAATATAGACCTGATTTCTGAAGTTTTACTCTACAGTAATTACTTTTTATTAATAAGGGCATTATTTTTATAGTTACAATTAATGGTAATTGATGAACTGTTTTCCTAGACTGGGATCTAAGTTAGTAATTCCACAAAGATCTTTCTCTTCTTTTTTCTCATTCCTAACGAATGAAGTCTTTTGTTGTAAAAATGAATGAAATCCCAAGAGAAAACTTTGTGTAACAAGCAGCTGGGAGAAGCAGGCACCACAAGATCTGAGGGGTAGGGCACCTGGGCAGAAGCTTCAGGCCTGAGGTAGCTAGAGCACCTTTGTCTAAGATGTACCATATTCGTGTGCTTCTGTTCCAGTGAAAAAGTTTGTTCTTCCTCAGTATTATGGGAGGGTGATAAGGAGGATTTTTTTTTTTTTTGGCTGGCCCAGCCTGCCTTAAGGGCGGGCCTAGTGTGGCATGAGAAGCGCGGTCCCCTGTGCCTGACTGAGTTTGCCCAAGCAGGTGCTTCAAACAACTGAGCTAATGTGCTAGTCCCTTGTAGGAGGGTGACAGAGGCTACTCAGGTCGCTACAGGAAGCTGCTTCAGGCTCCCGTACCTAAATTTTGATTCCTGTCTCCCTTCAGAGTTGTTGCCACAAGCTGATCATCTATGATTCATCATTTCAGTCTAGTGTCTCGAATCTCAATAAACATGAAAGAATAACCTTCATCCTGTCTTGATATATAAGCTGTACAATATCAAGCCATGAGGTTAAGGTGAGTGCTTTGAATTATTAGTAAAGTTCTTCTACTGAATGGAAATGCACATTCCTGTACTGTTAACTTCATTGGCCGTATTCTTGTTCTCTGAGCCAACATTCAGTGTTTTGACTTCCCTTGTTTTACTGCTTTATAAACTATTTGATGGGAGGTTTCCTGTTCCAGGTTAATCTCAACCATTCCTTTTGTAACAGTTATAATTTTCTAATCCTCCTAATCCTTCTCCTGCACGTGCTCTTTGGATGACTAACATTCCTGAAGATCTGGTACCCAGAAGCGAATGGGGCATTCCTAGTGCTTCTTCACTAGTGTGTAGTGTAGTTTACTGTCACTTCCCCTAAAAAACATATTTTGCTGCTACTGAACAGGCCCAAACAGTTTTGTCCATTCTATTTAAGGTCTTTCCTTTCCATATTAAAATATTCTGAAACTCCATCTAAGGCTTGCTATTAAATTAGATCCCCTATATCTGCATTTGCATAATTATTTTTTAAAACTCAATTCAAACCCTTATATCCTATTGGTTTCAGGCTCCACCTTATTCCACCTGAAATTACATGCTTGCTTTCTTTCTTTCTTTTTTTTTTTTTTTTTTTTTTGTCTTTTTGAGACAGGGTCTCACTATGCAGTTCAGGCTGGCCTTAAGCTCACTTTGTAGCTCAGGCTGGTCTCGAACTCACAACAATCCTCCTGCCTCAGCCTCCCGAGTGCTGGGATTACAGGCATGCGCCACCATGCCCGGCTTGCTTGCTTTATTTCATAAGTATTTTGTGATGACTAAATATGATAATGCTTCTGGACTATCTTATGGAAAACATGAAAGTTTAAAGAAAAATTTGTAAAAGTTGTCAGAGAAAATGATTATTCAATTTAAAGAAAATATTGCTAAGATAATTTTGGTTTATTTTTATTGTTTATTAGTAATACCGTACATCTGAAACACAAGGATAGAAACCCATAGCAAAACTCCCTTTCAAGTTGATGTCTGTGATCAACTGGTTCATTATTTATTTATTCATTCATTTACTTTTTTTTCTTTATTTTAGGCAAGGTTCTCACTACTAGGTCAGACTTGTAGTGATCCTTCTCTTTTCAGCTGCCCAAGAGCTGGGATTACAGGCACACGTTCAGTCTCAATTGTCTCAGCGTGCCCTGGGGGTGGGGCTGGTACGGCGGGCCCGGGAATTGAACTCCCAGCCCCTGTACCTGCTTGCAGGTGCTTTAGCTGGTTTATTTGGTTGGTCCTGGTTCATCATTTATAATGGACTCAAACTATAGCATAATGCCACACTGGAAATCAAAATACATTCAAGAACACATAAAATCAAGATAGAATTTAAGCACTTGTATTTTTTGCAGTCATATCAATATATATTTAAGTACTTAATCCTGTAGGTGTTACAGCTTTATGAAGCATTTTCATATCTAGTAGATGCTGTCTATTCCTGGCACTATGAACTTCCATGTGCTATTGATCATGATAATTTAATTCATGTGCACACACACATGCACATAACCATGTAATTTTTCTTCAGGATTGTGAATGAGATAGTTTTGAAAATTGATATCTTTGAAATACTGATTTTTCCAATTTCTGTAAGTCATTTATAGTCTCTTTATTATGTTTCAGTAAAATTTAATAGTTTTTCAATAAATGTCTTGCCCACTTTCCTGTGTATATCATATTTTTATAATGATATGTTTTTTTTGAAATATCAATTTGTATCCTTGTTGCTTATATAGTAAAACCTAGAAGTAGTTTTACCTACAGGTTTTTCATTCATTAGCATCTAATTATAATAAAAAATTTAAGAATTATCAGTTTGATCACCATGCTGTGCCAGGCCTACCCGTGGGACACGCAGAGACAGGAATGAGACTGGGTGTGGTGGCATGCACCTATAATCCCAGCGCTTGGGAGGCTCAGAAGAGGAGGATCACTACGACTCCATCTACCTACTGTGATCCTGTACACTGTGGAGACCCTGTCCTAAATTCAATAAAAAAATCAAACACTATTTCATTATTTTGTATCTCTGCACGAAGAAAGCAGACATAATGCTTTCTTGATTTATTTATTTATTTATTTTTTTGAGACAGGGTCTCACTATGCAGCTCAGGCTAGCCATGAGCTCACTTTGTAGCCCACACTGGCCTGGAATTTACAATAATCTTCAGTCTTAACCTCTCAAGTGCTGGGATTACAGGCAGGCACTACAATGCCTGGCTCTTGATCTTTGTTAGTGAATTGCTTTTTAAGGATTAATAACTTCATAACAAAACTTAAACAAAGTGAAGACTGCAGATTATGAGAGGCACAGATACTACCAGACATTTATACACCAATATGCATTGCAGCACTGTGCATAGTAATGTTACTCACAACAGGTAAAGTTGGAGACAACCCAGCTGACAGATGAATGGATAAGTGCAGTGTGGCTTATGTATGCAGTGAATATTATTGTACAGCACATGGGGACACTGAAAGCATTATACTAAGTGAAATAATCCAGACACTAAAAGAGAAATGCTGGGTGATTGTACCCAACTGAGGTCCTGAGGCTGAACAAAGCCCCATAGAAAGAGAAAGGAGGACAGTGTGTAACAGAGGTTTTGAGTTGAGGCTATGAGGAGTTATTGTTCAATGGTCACAGATTTTCTGTTTAGGTTTATAAAAAGTTTTGGAGGAGAAGGAAAAGGGAATTAAAAAGGATTAAGAAATGATATGTGTAGGCACCCACTTCAATGATGAATATATTCATTTTTTATCACAAACAAGTACTAATACAATTTTTAAAAATTCTGAAGATCAATAGCAACGACGACTGCACAGCACTGACTATACTTAATGTCACTGAATCATACATTGAAAATGGCAAATGTTACTTGATATACGGTTTACCAAAAATGACATGTTATAAGCCACCAAGGACTATAATCAAAAGCATAAAGGAATTTTACAAAGCATAAACAACTAGGTAGTAAAATGAACAAAAGCCACAAATAGGCAAAGAGGATGTGATTAATCAATGCCTGAAGAGACGTTCACTCTCTTTTGTAAGAGGGGGATGCAATAAAAGCTACACTGAGATGGCGTTGGACGTTTGAATTTCACATTTTCAATGGCAAATATTAGGAAGTCCAAGAACTCAAATGTTGAAAAGGATATGGAGCATTGTTGATTATTGCTTGGTCATCAATTACCATAACTACTGTAGAAAATAATACAGCTTTATCTTATAATCAGAATACTAACACAACCTGCAAGGCATCAATTCTACCTTAGATGTTTTTCCAAAAGGAGCTTGACCCTCCACTGCATGAGCTATGTGCCCACTTGAGTCTACAACATTACAATGACAAAAATCCAAATGCTCCCTTAAACAGAATCAATGTCTGTTTCGTTCAAACAATGCACCGTCACACGACAGTCAACACCAAGGCCTCCCTACCTAATGCCTCTCCAAGTACCAATGAACCTTTATACCTTCTTAGAATACTGCATGTGTTTATTAGTATATTAATTTTCAATATTTCACCTTATTTAAAAAAATCCACTTGAGGCTATAATTTCCTTCTAATTGTGCTATGGTCATCCACTAGGTAAATAATTATTGAATCTTTGATATAATTCAGCTACATAAAGACCTGTAAATATAATATCATGTATGCACCTTGTACAATACCAAAACATTATGAAAACAGTTTTATTATGTTTTATTTCATCGACTCTGTATGGTCATGGTGTTTTGAAACTGTCTGATTGACATTTGTATTTCAATAAAATAAAAATAAATAAAAAAAAATAAAAAAAATAAAATTTAAATTGCCTTATGTGCTGTATCCAATATTTTTGTTATGGCCTAATTAAAAATATTGTTCTAATTTATAAAATTCTGTCCCACCCTCCTTCCTATTTTCCCTCCCTTTCTATTTTTTCTTCCTTCCTTTTTCTCCTGGCTTCCTTTAATTTTTTAATTTTTAAATGCATTACAATATATCTTAGTTTCAATTTCCATATATTTTTCTACTTATCTTTTTTAAAACTTGTTACTAAATTTCTCTGTCTCTCTCTCCTGTAATGGGCTTACATAGATAGATAGACAGATAGATGATAGATAGATAGATAGATGGATAGATAGATAGATGATAGGGTTACCACTGAGCTACACCCCTGGCTAGTCATCATGTGTACCTTCATTTAGTAATATTTCACTATGATTAGAATAGTGTTTATTTCTTTTTTAATATTTTTAGAATTTATTCATTTATTTATTTGGTACAAGACCTCACTGCACAACTCAGATGTGACCCTCCTGTCTCAGCTTCCCCAGTGCTGGGATTATAGGCATGCGCCACCATGCCCATTTCTGGGACTGGCATGGCACGCTGTACTGGGGATTGAACTTGAGTCCTTGCACTCTCCTGGCAGACATTTAGACCACTGAGCTATCTCTCGGGTCCTTCTTTATTTCTTTAGTTGTGTTGTAGTTTGCCTTTCTCTTATGGCAATGAAAAAAGCAAGCACCACGAAATGGGAAAAAAACTAGAACTAATCAACAGAGATTTTAAATCTTACTAATTAAGTAGTTCTGAGGCCATATCATATGTCAGAATTGCAAAAAGCTTTGGCTTCATGCCTTTTTTTGACTGTTCCCATTTCACTCACTTTCTATCCATGAGCACTTCTGTGCATACTCTGGTTTTACTTCTGTTTTTTCTGTATCTCCACATTTTAAGAAATACTTTGTAAATAGCACTTACAGGCATTTAAGAAATCTGGGCTGACTCTTTTGCTATTTACTTGAACCACGTAACCCATCTCATTTAATATAATTATTGTCATATTTGGGCTTAGGCACTATCTTTAATTTTCGTTTTGTTTGTACCCCACTTGTCTCTTTTACTTTCTCTCTTTTTATTTTTATTGTTAACTTACTTTAAAAAAGTCTATGATCCTCCTTTTCCTCCTGAAGTTAGAAGCCATAAATAATGTTTCTAATCTTTTTGTGGTTGCCATGGTATTTGAAAGAAATGTATTTTTTAAAATTAAAGTTTAAAGTAAGTTCTTTTATTTTCTGCCCAGGCAGGTCAAAGACCTTACAGTTGATACTTTTACTCCAGTATGTGTTTTTTTCTTTTGTTCCAGCTCAGCCCACCCTGAGGGCAGGGCTGGCACAGCCTATGGTGCCAGGGATTGAACTGAGGTCCCCTGCACCTGTCTAAGCTTGCCTAAGCAGGTGCTTTAGACCTGTGAGCTCTCTCTCTGGCCCTACTCTAGTGTCTTACTGTAACTATCTCTAGTGTCTTACTGTAACTTACTGTATCGCTGTTGTGAATTTTTTACTTTGTACAATGTTCCTCATAGCATTATGATTAGTACTGTCCTGCATAGTCAAAGTTGTTTATACTGACATTCATGATATTTAATTCTTCATTCTCCGCACATCTCACTTTTGACCTAGAATCATTTCTTGGAGAATAGTCTTTGAAATTTTCTTTGATGATAATCTGTCACAGTACAAGTTTGGTTGTTGCACATGTTGAAACTGTATTCATCGTTGTTCTTGAAAGAGATTCTTTTTTTTTTTTTTTTTTTTTTTTGGAACCAAGGATTGAACTCAGGCCCTTGCACTTGCCTGGGAAGCGCTTATTCCACTGAGCCATCTCCCCAGCCCTTGATTCTTAGCGGAGAATCATAGCTTTGCACTTTTAAAATTTTCACTAAGTACTGTCTTCTGTCTTTGCTTGTCACTGCTGAATAGATAGCTGTCATTCCAACTCTTCCCCTTTTGGGGGGTGCCCAAAGAGGCTTCCTGTTCCTCTTTGGTGTTATGTAGTTTCATGTTTATGCGTTTAGACACAGGTATATATTTTTTCTCTTTTCTAGCAGAGTTTGGGCTTTCTGAATCCACTGGTTGATGTCTTTCACTGTAGAAACCCCTCATCCATTTCAAATACTGTTTCAGCCTAGTAGCTCCTTAGCTCTTCCTTTGGAAATCTGCTTTGTTGTGTGTTCTTGTTTCCAAATATTTTTATTTTATTTTTGTTTCATGTACCTGATCTTGTTCCCTTGGGATAATTTGCATCTTGCCATTTTAGTCTGACTTATTTTTGTTTATGGATCCTCTGAGTAACCAGGTAATACCCAGTTATTGAATTTTTAATCACAATTATTGTGTTCATTGTATCTTTTTCTTTTCTTAATGTATTTGGTACAGAGTCTCACTGTGCAGCTTGGACTTGTAGTGGTCCTCCTGTTTTCAGCCTCCCTAGCTTTGGGATTATAGGTGTGCACCACTATGCCTGGACTTGGTGGCTGGCCTCAGGGCCAATGTGGCACGTGGTGCCAGGGACCGAACCCCGATCCCTGCACTTACCTAAGCAGGTGCTTGGTCCACTGAGCTATCTTGCTAGCCTTTGTGTCTCATATTACTGTACAATAGTTTAAAATCTTCTATACTATTTCACATTATTTTTGTATGGGTCTTTACCCTACAGGTGAGTGGGCGAAGAAGACAGTGTTGTATTTATATGCAGGGGAGTAATTCTTTGTGACAATGAAGAGAGATAAGGTTGAGTTATCTGTGGAGCAAAAGATGCTCTTTGAGACCACAAAGTGAATTTGATCACACATACATGCAAGTTTAAATATCATATGGTTTGTCTTATATGTGAAACTCAAACTAAAAGATGGTAGGAAGTAGGGAGGTCAAGCTTTTGTTTTTTAACATTTTATTTTTTAAAATTTTATTTTTATTTATTTATTATTATTTTTAAAGAATACAAAATAGTGATAGAAGAAAAGAGCATGATGCATGATACAAGATTTCACTAAACAAAGTAATCGGAATCCATCAGTGGTTGCTGTATTTCGTGATGCTGTGTGCAAATTAGTTTTTCAGATTAACATATATAAACATATAAGTTTTGTTTTAAAAGAACAATAACTAAGAAGTTATAAGAAATTCAAGAGAGGAAAAAATCAGAGTAAAAACAAAGATTGTGAGCATTAACTGCTCCTTTTTTATACTCATATAATTAGAATTCTTGAAGTAGAAAGGAGCAATTTAAATTTAAATTTAAAGATTTAAATTTTCTGAATTTAGTTCAACCTATAATACCACATTTCCAAGAAAAATGAACTTCTTATTTTTTTTTTTTTTTCAGACAGGGTCTCACTATTCACTTCAGGCTGGCCTTAAGCTGACTTTGTAGCTCAGGCTGGTCTTGAACTCACAACAATCCTCCTGCCCCAGCCTCCCAAGTGCTGGGATTACAGTCATGCACCACCATGCCTGGCAAAAATGAACTTTTTGCACAAGAAATTTAAATAAAATCATACCAAGATACACAAAAATGAAATCGTCCAAAACTTATTATAAAGAAAAAAATGGTTAAAGCATATACATAAAATTATTAGCTATGAAAGAATAAAATTAAATACCATCTTATTCCACATTATAAAGAAAAAAAAGGACCAAGTGTATAAGAAATTGGACTGATTAAAGGACTAAAAGAAAAAAAAATCTATCGTCTTTGAATTTTGTACTTAGCAAACATACCTTTGAAAACTAAAAGTAAAGTATTTTCTAGTTGTACAAACTTGAAATATTTTAATACCTCCTGACGTAGCATATAGGAAATAACAAAGAGCATAATTCAAAGGGCAAGAGAACTTGCAGTATGCTCCTGGATGAACAATAAAGAGCTCTCAATGTGATAGCTATGCAGGACTATATAAAATATATTAGATGAACCCTTATTTAAAAGGTCATTGAGGATTTCTATGAAACAGTACCAATCTTATGTTGGGTTATACACGAATTTTTTCATATATACATATATATATATATGTGTGTGTGTGTGTGTGTGTGTATAAAGGACAGGGAAGAAGTTGTTGTCAGTTGCATATCTGTCAAGGTACAAAGTGCTTGTGCTAGTTACTGTTCTCGCACTGCTGAGACAAAGTACGAAGTGCCCAAATTATTTTTATTTATTTATTTTTTGGCAGAACCGGGGATTGAACTTAGGCCCTTGCACTTGCCAGGGAAGTACTTATTCCACTGAGCCATCTCCCCGGCTCCCCGAAGTGCCCAAATTAAAGATGGAAATGTCTATTTAGCTTGCCGTTTGTGGAGCTTTCAGTCTTTTTAGTCTTTAATCAGTTGGCTTCATGGCCAGTGGCATGGCATAAGGGTGGCAGCTCACCGAGGCGAAAGACAGCAAAATCGAGGAGCAAAAAGGAGAGGAGGGAGGAAGGAGGGA
>PVKA01037603.1:0-20885 GCA_004027165.1 Ctenomys sociabilis | reverse complement strand
AAAAGTTAATCTGGTTAGGAAGACTTGTGTATAAATTTTGGTGTCTTGGTTTTCTTTCTTCTACAGCTTTACTCAGTTTTCTAAACCTCTGTGTTTATCTGATTTTCTTTAAAGACATCATTTGGAGTAAGGAGTTATGTAATGCCTTCAGGTTGGTAATTAAGCAGTAGACTGCAAACTAATACTAATAAATAAAATAAATAATTCTCATCTTCTGTTCCTTTTTTTGGCAGAACCAGGGATTGAACTCAGACCCTTGCACTTGCCAGGAAAGCACTTATTCAACTGAGCCATCTCCCCTGCCCTCATCTTCTGTTCTTTTCTTACCAAAATATTTCTTGATTAATTAATGTTGATAAATTATGTGAAAAAACATATGCAGAAGCTAAAATGTATGAACTAGAATATTGTATTGATGTTGTAACTGTCTTGTTGTTTAATACAGAGAAGATTTTACCACGGATGATTGAGAATAACATGCTCAGTGATATTCTTTGACTAGATTCTCTGGAAGCCACGTAAGTTGTTTCTTTTATATTTATTTTTCATCAAGCATTGGGTGAAAGGTAAGAAGTGATCTTGTTTATTTAATGTGTATGAAATTGCCATTGTATCGAATAAAACAAGGATCATACAACTTTCCTGATTTGAACAGGGAATGTTTGAATGGTGTTCTCATGAACATTAATTAGATCAGACTATTCGTGATAATGCTATGCAGAATGCATGTAGAGCTGGGAATCTCAGTTTGTGGTGATGGTGAGGTGGAAGGAGGTCCTCAGTGCACAAAGAGCAGTGACTTTGATTGGCAGATAGGCAGCATGGAGAGTGACAAGAAAACACTATGCCATAGTGCACGCTGGAAGAGGTGGGACATTGACAGGGTTTTCATGACTGTCGATGGTGATGTCACTGAAATCCAGGGAGAAACCATCTATGAAGTTGTCAGAGAAACTCAAAGGCAATGGCCACCATTCAATTTCTTGCCACACTCCTCCAGACATACACATCGTAGCGGAAACCACATAGTCAATACAGGTAAAGAGAGAAACAGTTAAGTCAGAAAGAGGCAGTATTCACTGTGCTATTGTGACAAAGATGAATGTCATGACAGATCCAGGGCAGAGAAGAAATGCTGACAGGGCCCACTCATTAATAAGAACCACACATGTAACTATGCACTTGGCACTGAGAAGCCATGACGTGATAACTGATATGAATATTTCATCCCTAATTTTTACAACAGGATGATGAAGCTCAGTATAGTGTGATGAAGTCCAGTTTCACATTAGTAGTAGAACCGTCATATAGCTGTAGACAAGGCACATCGTCCTGCGTCTTACTCGTTACTGTTACACAGTTCTAGGTAAAAGTTGTATTTGTGGATAGCACTTAGTTTGAGGCTATTTTCATATTGTAAAGCCAAAAAATGAAAAATGCCTAATTTTTGAAGGATTCTGTATAACATAGCATAGATTCTAGCTATATACTGGTATCTTCATCCTTTCACTGAAGACATAAAAGATGAACAATTATTTGGGGGTAGTTTTGAGAAACTTTTATATATGACTGTTACATGAAGTTTTTGGTTCATTAAGTGCAGCACTTTTTCAAGTGTGAAGCACCTCGTCTTTTATCCTTCAAAAAATAGGTTGTCAGTCTCTGAGTTAGCGTTGGAACCATAAATCAAATATAAAAGAGAACGAAGGAGCAAAGGTGAATACAACTTGTATCTTCTAGGGAGGTGAGAACATACATGAAGTCAACAGAACGTATAACCTAATATAAGATATGCTAGAAATTTCAGACTGATAGGTAGTTAATGGAGCCTGGAGAAGTTCGTGAATACAGCTCTAGATGTCATCCAACTCATTCTATGGCTTTGTGGAAATTAGTACAGATGTCCAGACAGTTTGTACCAAAAGGAACTGATGAAGCTGGGTGATGTCTGTTAAATTTCGTACAAGCACATGTTTTCTTCATTGAACATGTAAAGATGGTTGCATGATGAATGACCTTCATAAGTAATATTCATGCATACTGCAGTTTATATTCATTCACCTTTCTCTCCATGTAATATTTTATATGACAAATTTGAAAACAGAGTTGTTATTTTGCCAGGGAAGATCAATGTATTCTCCCATTGCGGCCCCGTATTCTTCAAACTGCCATGCACGCATCAACTTCCAGTTCATTTCTGCAAGTTTCTGCACTTCACTTAGTGTTAGTTATTGTCATGAACTGTCACAGACAAGCAAAGTTATGCTCAAATTTTCATGATGAGTTTAGATTTATTAACGTATTTGGCATGACATTTTACGTATTTACAATGAAATAGAAGTGTGTGTGTGTGTGTATATATATATATATATATATATATATATATATATATATATATATGTTATATATAAATGATTGTATCACAAAAATTGTTCTTTAATGTTATCTTAATGGAGATATTGATGAATTTATATAAAGTCTACTTCTTGAAGCTTTGTCATAGGCATGCATTGTGAAGTGTTTACCATAATCAAGCTAGTATCCATTACTTCATATAGTTATCATTTCTTCCCTTGATATTTAAAATCGATTATTTTAGGACATTTTGAATGCAGATTACATTATCGTTAACTAAAGTCACTATATTGTACATTAGATTCCCTATAATGTATTTATTTTGCCTAAGTGAAATGGGACCTGTTGGCTAATATGTTTCAAGCCTGTCAGCCACAATTCTGCCCATAAGTGTATGAATTTTTAGCTTCCCAAGGAAGTGAAATCATGAAAAATTTGTCATACAGTTCATAACTTATTTCACTTAGTGGAATGTTCTCCAGGTTTACTTAAGTTGTTGTAAATGTCAATATGTTTTTCTTTATGAAATGTATTCCTCTCTCTCTCTCTCTGTTGCAATTTCTCTCTGATTTTATCTACCAATGGACATTTAGACCTAGTCTGTGTCTTGTCTATTTTGAATAGTGATAGAATAAAAATCAGGAAACAGATAATGCTGCCATTCCTTGTATATCCAATATACTCATGTATTTCTGGGTCACATTATACCTCTTTAATTTGGAGGGGAATCTGTATATCATTTTTCATAATTACTGCACAAATTTCCACACTTGCTAATAGTTTCAAGTGTTGTTTTCCTGGCATAACCTTACTATGATTTATTGCTGCCTAACATTTATTTTTATTTTTGATAATAGCCATTCTAACAAGCAGGAGGTAATGTCTCCTTGTGGTTCTATTTGTATTTCCTTGGTTATTAGTAACATTGGGCATACTATCATAAACCTGATTCATTGCTCATTTTCTGACTTGTGATTATTTTTCATTTTTGGGGGTGTGTGGGACCAGTGATCAACCTCAGGGTCTGTGTTTGTCATGCAGGTGCTTAAGCCACTGAGCTATCTCTCTGGCCTGAGTTTTGTTTTTAAGTCACTTACTTGTTTAAGATATCAGCCCTTCATCTGATGTAGGCTTTGAAAACATTTTATCCCATTCTGTAATTTATGTATTCACTGTTTTCTTTCATGGGCATTAGCTTTTTAGTTTGATCTCTTTGTCTGTGTTTTCTTCTTACGGATTTAAAGTTTTAGGTCACTTAAGACTTATCCTGGGGCCAGAGAGTTGGCTCAGTGGAATAAGCGCTTCCCTGGCAAGCACAAGGGCCTGAGTTCAATCCCCGGTTCCACCAAAAAAAAAAAAAAAAAAAAAAAGACTTATCCAAAGTTAATTTTTGTGCACAGTGTAAATCAAAAGTTCAGTTTCATACTTCTCTATGTATATGGCGAGCATTTCCAGTAGCATTTACTGGAGAGACTACATTGTCTTCATTGTGAGTTCCTGGTACCTTTGTCAAGGCTCAAGTAACTAATTAATTAGTATATATTAATTTCTGGATTTTGAATTCTATTGCCTCATTATTATGCCAGCACAATGCAATTTGGATTTACAATATTTTGAAGGCAGGGTCAGATACTTACAGCTTTGTTATTTTTGCTCCAGATTATTTATGTTTATTGGCGTTTTTGGCTGTTCTACAAAATTTTAGGATTATTTTTCTCTTAGTGTGAATACTTACATTGGAATTTTAATAAAAATTGCTTGAATTGAAATTGAATTGACTCTTTACAAGAATTTTAGAAGTTTGGCCATTTTCACAATGTTATTTTTTCCTACCCAGGATCATGGAAAATTTTTCCATTTTCTCAAATCTTGTTCAATTTGTTTTCTCAGAGTACCAAAATTTTCGCTTTGCAAATCTTTTACATCATTTGTGAGGTTGATTCAAAAGTATTTCGTTTTATTTTGCATGTTAATGTGAAATGCATTGTTTCTCTAGTGTCTTTCTCAGTATGTTCATTATTTTTGGGCATAAATGCTACAGATTTTTGGTGTTGACTTTGCATGCTGATATGTTGCTGATTTTGGTGATTAAATTTACAAGACTTTTAGTGGAGTTTTGGGGTCCTCTATGTATCATGCCATCTGCAAGTAATGATAATTTAACTTTTTTCCCAATCCTCATTCCTTTTATTTTTCTCTCTTATCTAATTGCTCTGGCTAATGTTTCTAGAACTATATCAAGTAGGAGTAGAGACAGTAGACCATCTTGTGTTGTTTCTGATTTTAAAACAAAGGTTTTCAGTTTTTTCTCATGTAGTATAATGTTGGTTGTTGATTTCTTATACGTGCAATTTATCAGGTTGAGATAGACAGTCTAACCCAATCGCTGTTATCATAAATGAGAGTTTTACTTCTTCCAAAAATATTTCTGCATCTATTGAGATGGTCATATGGATTTTGAATTTGGTTCTACTGATATTGTGTATAACATTTATGAATTTGTGTATGTTGAAACACCCCAACATTTTGGGAATGAGTCCTACTTGGTCACAATGTATAATCTTCTTGATGAGTTGCTGCACTCTGTTTTCTAGTATTTTATTGAAGATCTTTGTATCCATATTCTTTATAGAGATTGGTTTATAGTTCCCTTTTTTAGTTGGATCTTTCTCTTATTTTGCAATCAGAGTAATTCTTGCCTCCAGGATTGTGTTTTTGAGAATTGCTTCCTTTTCAATTTCATTGAAGACATTGAGAAAAGTTGGCATTCAATGCTCTCTAAATATCTCATAGAATTAATAAACAAATTCAGTAGCATAGCAGGATACAAAGGCAATAGCTAAAAGTCAATAGCATTCTTCTACACATATAACAAGCACATTGAGAGGGAAATTAGAAAAACAATACCTTTTGCAATAGCACTGTGGAAAATGAAATTCTTAGTAATTAATCTAACTAAATAAGTAATATATGTATTCAATCAAGATTACAGTACTCTGAAAAAAGAGATTGTAGAGGATTTCAGAAAATGGAAATATATTCTATGCTCCTGAATAGGAAGAAACAACATTGTGAATATGACCACGCTCCTAAAAATTGTTATACAGATTTATTGCAATCCTTATCAAGATACTCACAAAATACATCACAGACTTAGAGTAATCATTCCTAAAATTTATTTGGAACTGAAGAAACTTAGAATAGAAATGGCAGTCTTGGGGTGCAAAGTCAAGGCAGGAGGCATTACAATTCATGACTTGAAATTATGCTACAAAGATACTGTGATAAAATCATCATGGTATTGGAAATAAAATAGACCCGAAGATCCAACGGAATAGATGAAAAAGATTGAGCTACAAACACATTCAACCACCTTATCTTTGAAAAAGGTCCAAACATGCTTAATGGAAGAAAGATAGCTTTTTTAACAAATGGTGCTGGAAAAACTGGTTCTCTATATGCCAAAACTAAAACTGGACCCATTCAATCAACATGCACTAAACTAAAGTCAAAATCAATTAAAGATTTGAACATTAAAACAGAAACACTAAATATCCTGAAAGAGAGAGTAGGAGGAAACCTTGAAGACATAAAAACAGGCAAATCGAAAAAAAAGATATAGGCAAATAGTTCATGACAAAATTGGAACTGCGTAAGTAATACTTGAAAGAATTAATAACTGGAACCTCTTGTTATTGAGAAATTTTTTTAGCATGTCAAAAGAAATCATCAACAGAGTGAAAACATATCCCCAAAATTTGGAAAACATCTTAACTAATAATCATTCAAACAAAGGACTTCTTTCTACAAGTTGTAAAGAACTAAAATAATTAGTTCCCCAAAATTGAAAGACCCAGTGCAGAAATGGGCATCAAAGATGAACACAGAGTTCTCATAGGAAGAAATATTAGAATCTAATAAATACTTGAAAAAATGTCCCACATCACCAGCCATCCATAAAATGCAAATGAAAATAAAACTGAGATACAATTTCAGCCCATAACGAATGGCTAACATAAAGAAATAACCAACAAATGTTGGAGAGGCTGTGGGGAAAAAGGAACCCTTTTCCATTGTTGTTGGGAATGTAGACTGGTGCAACCATTATGGAAATCAGTGAGGAGACCACTTAAAAACTAGGACTGGAAATTCCATTTAAACCAGTTATCTCCCTACTGGGAATTTCTCCAAAAGAACTGAAAACATCACATCGTAGTGATGTGTGTGTAAATATGTTTGTAGCAGCACAATTTGTGACAGCCATATCTTGGAAACAACCAAGATGCCTGTCATCTAAGGAATGGATGAAAAAGATTTGGTGTTTTTATGCAATGGAGTATTACTCAGTGATCAAGAAAAATAAACTTGAAGGCTTCAATTTCCTGATCAAAAAGATTATGAGGCCACAGAGGAAAGTAATTGACGATGTATAGTGTGCCTAAGGAGATTCACATAGAGAGAAAATATTCTCTCAGGCCTTCTCAGAGAGCAAATTGTTCAAGCAATGGCTGTGACTTATCCAGATGGATGACACTGACAAAAGATCAACAAGGTTACATTGTACATGGTTACACTGTACATGGTACATTGTACATGGTTACATTGTAAATCCAGAAGGGATGTGACTGACCTTGTGAGATACAAAAGTTACATTTTTAGTTAAACAGGTCTTCCTTTAAATGGCCTTAACCATTCATCAGAAAAGCATAACCAAGAGGTATAAAAAGTAAAAGTATATTAACATGCTGAGCTACAAAATGCTAAAGTCAACAACTTCTGACATTGCCAGTTCCGATGCTAACTGAATACTATTATGATCTAGTGGAGTATATCTGACTCTTTTGCTGAATTCAAGCACCTATATTTGAATGGCAATGGAACACCCATCTCTGACAAAACAAAGCAAAAGAGGATCATTAAGATGTCAGAACACATTTGTTTGTCATTTCTTTCAGTGTCCGGAAGATATATCTGAGGGGAGAAAATTTGAAGTCCCTTTACCTAGGTGAGGCTTCTTCCGCTAAAGGACCATGGAATTCTGAACATTCCATAAAATGTCAATGGGAAGGGGTGAAAATGAGCAGAGGGCTTTGGTTTCCACATTTGGAAAGGACGGGAGACTTTATGCCTCTGTTTGTCTCCCAGCTCTCGATATTACTCTAGATGTCAGAAAGTATGTCAGGTTCCAAGTTTCCTTCCTATGGCCACACTTTGTCCCAGTATGTTTACGGTGCAGCTGAGAGATTTAATTAGTACTTTAGCCTCGCATATGACCTCAGGGAGTGAGGAAGTTTCTTCAGGGATATACAAGCTGAGTGAATCCCCACACAGCCATCACATAGCATTTAGAGACCTCTATGTGCCAGCCCTGGATACTCAAGGGCTCATCAGAGCAGTGTTTCTTTATATGATTTTCCAGACTAGTTGTTAATGTGTTTAAGAACAGGGAAAAGATATAATCAGTTTCAATCCCTGGTACTGAAAATAAAATATAATCGAATGAAGATGCATTGTTTCTAGAGAAATCCTCCTCAGTATGCATTTCTAAGGTAAACATCTTTAGAGACCAGTGATAATTCATGAGAATAAGGCAAAATATAGAACAGAAGGATATGTCCTTTAATAAAATTTCCAATATGTTTTCTTCACGTCATGTTTCCATAAGTTATTTTCTTATTTTCAAGATAGAACAAGCAGAGACATTCAGTGTGAAAAGTAATTGTTTTCCTTGTTCTGTAACCTGAGATTTTGTTGCAGAGAAGGTAAAAAAAAATTCCTCTTAGCACCTAAGGACATTCAGCTTCAAATAAAACATGTACATGCTTTTTGTTTGCTGTGAGGTTTGAAGGCACTGGAGCTCTGAAAATTGCTTGTTGAATTTATTTGCCATATTGGTGCCATCTTGACATTTTCAGCTTCCTTTGATATTGTGTAGTTAAAAGGGCATATAAGAAACATACATTATAGATGTTGCTGTAATAGCTATGCATAAGGATTATTTCATATTTATGAATACATTGGTAATTCTTAACTGAAGAGTTAACCAGAGTTATCTGGAAATTCTGATTCTTACATCCATTTAAAATTATTTCTAGTTATACACAAAGGTTATTTTTCTATTATTTTCTTCAGTGTCAATTTTGGGATTCAACATTTAAAAATTATTTTTTAGTTCGCTATGTAATGATTCCATTCCTCATGGGCAGTTTATATGTGTTCATAAAAAAGCCTTTTCTTTTTTTCATTTCCCAGTGCTCTTCTTCTTCCTGGATCCATCCGTATGCAAGCTTAAATATTGCATGGTATTTCTTGTAAGAGAAATCATGTATATACTTCACATGGGATTCATAACTAAAATTATAATCCTTGATGAAGGATTCACTTTTATACTCTTTAGGACACTTAGTAGAAATATTTGTTCTCTTAAAGTTATATATGCACGATTTCACAGGAAAAGGTTTATAATTTTATGGAATTCTGCATTAATATCTAAGTTTTTCAGCTTGGAAAGAGTTCAGTATCTAGAAATGTTGCAGAGAATTTTCTCTATGGTATGACATAGGATATGGTGGTTTGCTTGGTTGGAGATTGATTGACTTTTATATTTATTTACTTGTTTTGTGGTACCAGGGATTGAATGAAGGACCTAGCACTTGTTAGGCAGGTGTTTATGCTGCTGAGCCATCTTCCTGGCAGGAGATTGATTTATGTATGGCCATTTGTGTCCTTGAAATAATCATGTTACTTTAATAATCTCTAGGGAAGAAAATGACACAAAAATCTCATTTTGAACTGTTTCATTGCTATTTTATCTTTTTTTTTCATTAAAATGAATAAAAATTCTCACCTTGTACTGCGTGTCATTGTGGGACAAAAGGAAATATGAGATGCAACCGAGAATAAAAGAGGTAAATTGGCAGTAGAGCTTAGATGAGGCATGTGTCGTGCTCTGTTATCAAGACAGGTCAGGTTGGGAGGGAGATGTGTACCATTTGGATTCTGTTTTATAATGGAATCTTTCAACTCTAAAACTGAGGTAAATGCATGAAAATATAAAATCTGCAAGGGACAGTGTAGTCTCTGTAGCAGCTTGGAGTCTTACTAAAATCCAGGCTCAGGGTGACAGTTTAATTTATTAGACTTGCTCAGATATTGTTTCTACCAGGCATGACCTTATTTTTGCTGCAAGGAATTTGGTCCTAGTGATGACTCAATTTCTCGATCTTCCCATTCAGACTGGCCCTTTTTCTAGATAGATATAGAAAAATATGAATTTAGTATTAGTTCTCCATCTTCTCAGGGTCTAGTTTTCCTTACATATTCTCGTTTTATTGCTTTATAAGGAGGGCAAGTATGGAGGTGGAAAAGAAACCATAATGTTAAGAAAACCCAGTCATCTTAGTACTTAATAGACCTGGGTTATCCTGTTTTCTGCAAGAGTCAGTGAGTTTATTTCCTTGGATTTTCTTTTCCTATTCCTTAGTTTCTTCATCTTTAGGGCATGTACAAATTAATAAATAGAAGGTATCTGAGAATTTTTGGTGTGTCACAATTCTAGAACCTTGTCCAATAGGAGTTCATATTAGCATCACACGTTACAGCTGTCATGTGATCTGTCATGGATCTCCTGGGGTCGCAGGTGGTGGCTTTGGCCACTAGTGCACTTTTCCAATCACCAGCACTGTTGATCACCAGAACTAACTATGTGCAAACTTGGGATTATAAGAGCTGGAAGATTGAATAGTTTACCTCCAAATCACAGTTTACTTTTATTTCAAGTACAAACAAGAGTTTACCAACCTCTTGTAATGAGGATTGGGTAAAAGGTGCATATAATATACACAGAAACAATTTAGGATAACGGTGAGTATATTCCAGCAAGCAATGAAAATTATTATATATAAGCATGAGGTATAGCATTATACTACACTAGTACATATGTCTATTGAAGTCAAATTATCTCTACAAAATTATATGTGTTGTACATTAACATTCCACAGAAATTTAACTGTTAATATGCCCATGGTTGATAAGAAATAATAGTTCTTTGATTACACTTTATATTTCAATGTAGTTGATACTCAGATAAAATTCTAATAATCAAGTGTACTCCTCCAAACTAAGTATACTAATGTAGACCCAGATTCTCCCAAAAAACTAATTATTATTAAGTCCTATTTTATATTCATATCCATTCCTGACATTCATGCCAATCTAAACAGACAAATCTTGGCCCTCAAACTCCACAGGAAAACTTACTTAATCTAATTTTCTGTGTCTTCAATAATAGAGACCAAAATTAACTATACACACTGCCAAGTTTTGGCTGCAACACTTGGGATTCTCATCAAAGCAGGATCTTGATAAGGGAATGCTGAGCCTGAGCAATCCTGCCACCTGAGCCAAGTGCGGTGAAGAAGGACACTGGGCATGAGCTTGTCCCAGCTTGCAGCCATCACTAGGACATCTACAAGCTTGAGGGACACTGGAAATGCAAGTGCCTATGCACCAGAGAGAGGATAAGTCATTCAGTTCCCTGCCCTTACAGGAAAACTTGCTACAGACAGATCTATCTACTTGACCTGCTTGGTCTTGCCACTGAAGAACAACAACAGAGTGTGGGTTTCATGACCCACATCCTTTGTCAGAGTCCCGAGTCTCACTGGACATCTCAGATCAACAACAACAACAACAACAACAACAACAACGAAACAAAAAAATCTTTTCTTGCTGCTGCAGAGACAACATATAGTGTTCTTCCTGAGTTCTAAAATTGTTATATTAGCTCTACAGTCTCCATAGTAGGTGTTGATGGATAACCTACATGACTCTTCAGATAGGTCCATTCCTTGCTGACTTCAGATACTATTCTTCTCATAATTTCCTTATGATATGGGAAGGGACCTCCTCCAAAAACTCCACTTCTCTCTCACCTCTCTCCCCCTACAGTGTACATCCTACAAACCCAACCTCAATGTATAGCCAGCTTCTCCCTCCCACTTCTCTTGTCGACCACATACTCTGATACACGTGTGGTCCCACTAGTGCCACACATGCTGTTCCTAGACTAGTGTGCCTCAGAAATCCCACAGCAATTCCCTAAATTCCCTAGTACCCATTAGCCCCCAAACATCAAGAGACTCAAGTCCATCATTCTCCACCTCCTTACCAATAGTTTTCTTAAAATTGTCTACTTGCCATGTAATATCCTCATTCTTTCTGTAGTGAAACCCAATGGCTCCTATCATTTAGTTCAAGATCTCAAAATTAATAGTAATGTGGTTACTCCTTTTAACTGAATGGTGCCAAACCCCTATACTATGCTCTCTCATATCGCTCCTTCCACTACTCACTTTACTGTCCTAGACTTAAAGATGTCTTCTTCACCATTCCCTCACACCCAGATTGTCAGAACCTTTTTGCCTTCTGATGGATTGATCCAGACACTCTCTGATCTCAACAGCTCACATGGACAGTCCTACCTGAAGAGTTAGTCCTCACTTCTTTAGCCAACCTGTTGCTTCTAATCTTGAGACCCTTGATCTTTAGCCTAGCCAGTCCTTCAATATATCGGCCTCTTCCTTTGATCCCCCTCCCATTCCCTGGCCCTAAGACACACAGCTACTCTTCTCAATTTTCTGCCAGGACCAGGTTATACAGTCTCTCCCTCCAAAGTTCAGATAGCTTCACCAAAAGTCAAATATCTATGATTCACTTTCAATTCCACTACTCATTCAATCACTGCTCACCACAAAGCTCTTCTTTATGACCTTCAGGTGTCCACCACAAAATAACAGGTCTTATCCTTCCTTGGTCTGGCTAATTTCTTCCATCTCTGGGTTCCCAACTTTGCTTTCCTAGTACAGCCTCTATATGAAACACCAAAATGATGCTGCTGCTCATATCCATTCCTCTTTCACAAGATACAACAGGCCCTGCTAAGGGCCTCTGCTCTCTTTACTCAACCTAACTCAGCCTTTTACCCTATATACTTGTTTTCAGGGTCACAATGCAATGGACATTTTATGACATAGAAAGAGACCATCTTTTCAGGCAGTAACCTACATTTCTAAACAAGTATAGACAATACAGTTGATAGATAGACTCTGTATCTCCACACACGTACAGCAGCTGCCACACTAATGCAAGAGAAAAAGTTTACTTTAACAAAATCTATCACAGTCCCCTCACCCCATCACCTTGATGAGCTCATCACATGTAAGACAATTCCAGCCCTAATGACTCTTCATATATAACAAATCCACTTAATGTTCATAGAGGATCCTTCCAACACTATTTCTACCTGTAGCCCTCTCAATCCTGCCACCTTCTTCTATACCTCTAACGAGGCCCCTCAATACAGTTGTGTTGAGAACCTACAGGTGACCCCGACTCCCATTCCTCACATTGATATCAAAAACTAAAAATTGATACTCCTTCTCTTCAACATGGTCATGGTAAAATGACACATTTAGGTCATAGACTCCTACCCCCCCCCCTTTTTTTCTTCTTTTGTATTTTTAGGGAAGGGTCTATAAGTGTGTTCAGTGTCATACTATTAGATCAGACTTATAATGATCCATCTATTTACAGCCTCCCAAGAGCTGGGATTACAGGCCCATGGCACCACACCCAATCTCTATTAAAATGGGGGTGGGGCTGGCATAGCAGGCCCGGGCATCAAACCCTCAGCCCCTGTGCCTGCTTGCAGGTGCTTTAATCTGCTGAGCTATTTGGCCATCCCTTCTGTGCCCTTTAATCATGATGACATGTACTTATAACATGCTGTCTTCTTAAACCTTTTAAAGTTTTTTTTAGTCTTTGATGCAAGCCATCCCTAATGATATACTTCTAGTCCTAGTTGAGACACCTAACTTCTACATGGGCATGAGTTTTCTTCCTGTCAACTCCCTTTACCCTCAAGAAGACATCCTAGTTCAGCAGGAAGCAGTGTAAGAGACATGTTGTTCCTTTTATAACAAGAAAAAGATGGGAATGATAGATAATGGCTCTATGATGACTTGCTGAGTAATTATGGCCACCGTCTAATATGGCTGAAGCCCTTAAAATAACAGCTTATTTTCCCAGAGACCATCTCCTTGCTTCTTCAACTCAGCCTAGGGCGCAATTTCCTTTTGCCTTTCCCGCCACCTCAAGGAAGGCCCTAGTTAGCTTCTCAGGTATATTTAAACATCCCCCTCAAATCCCACCCATGGACAAGGCCATAAAACTCTCAGCCTCCCATTGTTCCAATCCAGAGAATTCCTTATCTTCCCAAATTCTCTCCATGTCCTATAAGATAATCAAGCCCCTTTCCCATTATAATAAAGCCCCTTTCCCTTTTTTCTTCTGCCTGTTTCTCTGCTGCAACATCATCAAAAACCTATTAGCTAGGACTTTAATTACTATGTGGAATAGAAATAGCAGGAGGAAGCACTCTTGTCTTATTTCTTATTTTAGAGGAAAGCTTCTCCATTGCTCCACTGAGTATGACATTATCTGTGCTTGTCAAATACCACCTTTATTATGCTGAACTGCATTCCCTTATTATCTATCTATCTATCTATCTATCTATCTATCTATCTATCTATCTATCTATCTATCTATCTATCTATCATCTATCTATCTATCTATCTATCTATCTATCTATCTATCTATCTATCTATCTATCTATCTATCTATATTTTTTGTTTTTTCATCATCCCAAAAGGATGATAAAGAAACAGAAATATAGAGCCAGGAAACACAGACAGGAATAAATAAGATATATCCATTGAGAATTACTCCAAGACATTACAATTCAAGTGTCAAAAATTAAAGACAAAGAGGGGATATTGACAGTTATAATGGATAAAGCAACTTGTCTCATATAGGGAGACCACTATACGACTACTGGAGTTTTTCTCAACCAAAACCTTGCAAATGTTAGTGCACCTGATAGTAATTGCTAAAATTGAGATTTTTTTTTTTTTTTTTTGGTAATGGGGATTGAACTAGGGATCTTGCATTTGCCAGGTAGGTGTGTATACCATTGAACTATATCACCAGCCTGATAAGTTCCTTGGAATTAAGGCATTTGTTGTTCAATAAATAAAAGGTAGAATATATGATTGATGTATTTATTCCAAAATGTCTTTATGTGTATATGAAGCCACATATTTTTTTTTTTTTTGTCTTTTTGAGACAGGGTCTCACTATGCAGCTCAGGCTGGCCTTAAGCTCACTTTGTAGCTCAGGCTGGTCTCGAACTCACAACAATCCTCCTGCCTCAGCCTCCTGAGTGCTGGGATTACAGGCATGCGCCACCACGCCCGGCTTAAAGCCACATATTTTTACAGATAACTTTGTAAGTGATAGAATATTATCAAGGTAGACTGATTAGTAAAGAAATATGTTAAGCGGCTCACAACTTTTGATAATAACAGCTTGGAGGGATCAAAGAGAAGTTCAGGTTTTACTGTTTGGAAATATGCTGAGAATCTGTTGCAATTTCTAGCGCAAAACCAAATTGTAAAACAATAAGTAAAACAAATTGTATTTCCCCCTAGAGGATTTCCTAGAATTCTCTGTAGAGCTGGAATAGACAAAAAATATGAAAGAATTTTCTACTCTTCAGCATTAGTGTTGTTTTGTTAACTTTAATTTCATGGAATTCATTTATATTACTCGTTTATCTATTCAGCCAACATTTGCAAACACTAGATATGTGTTACTTTGTGAAAACTATCTTTCTAATAGGAAAGTACTTGAAGTTGCATAATTTTATAGTAAATAGACATTTCTGTCTGCCATTTAACCTTCTTTTGAGTTAACCCTCTTTCTTATAAGTTGATGGCGTAAGTTGATGTACAATAATAATGATTTTGAGGTTTACAAGGAAATTTGAAACAATAGTATACAATTTATTGTTTTTTTTTTTTTCTTTTTTTTTTTTTTGTCTTTTTGAGACAGGGTCTTGCTATGCAGTTCAGGCTGGCTTTAAGCTCACTTTGTAGCTCAGGCTGGTCTCGAACTCACAACAATCCTCCTGCCTCAGCCTCCCGAGTGCTGGGATTACAGGCATGCGCCACCACGCCCGGCCACTTTATTGTTTACTCATTGGTGATTAGACAACCCATTGCGTCTGTAGCCCTGTGTTAGTAAGGTATTACAATGTATTAGACAATAGATGACCAATAATTATGATGAAAAATGAAAAATTTATTATATTTTTAATAATACAAAATAAACTAATATATACCAATGTTGATGCTGGATTCAAATGATAAGCAGTATAATTACATGAAGTAATTATTAGCAGTATCATTCATTTGATAGTATCACTCTTACGGCAGAATATCATAACGGTTAATGATTTGAGATGGGAAATCACTAATATTTTAGATACTGACTTACTAATATATCTGTATTAATAACTTCCCCTTTATGTCAGTTTCCTCATTTATAAGATGGGGATAATAGAATTCTCACCTCTGGAGTATTATAGATTTTCACTCAGTACCAATCCCTTTTATTATTTTTATTAGAATAAAACCTGTGAACGAGCACATTGAAATAACAGTAAATTTCTTTTATATTAGATTTTACATGTATATGCTATGATATATACATCTATAAATACACATGACAGATAAATTGGAATTAATTCAAATAAATCCCCAAATTATGCTTTCTGTTGCTTCAAAGGTATTTTATGTATGCCACATCATTTACTTTGTAATATTTCATCTTAGCTCATCGACAAAAATACTTTCTATTTTTGTAAAAAAGAATTTTTTGTCTGTCTTGTATTCTGAAAATAAAACAAATTGACTATTGTTGTTATGTTATTATTTGTAAAGAAATTCTATTGCATTTTTAGGGAATATTAATCCTCAATTCTGTAGCATTTCTCATATAACAGAACAGTCCTGGGTTAGGTCTTCTCCTTGTCTTTATTACTCAATTTCTACTTCTTTCAATGAAAAAATCTATAAATTATCCCATTTGATATTTTTTCAGTCTTGGTGACTTAAATGTCACATTCTTTTGCTGAAGTATTATAGAGATTCAATCATATTTATTTGTCATCTGAAATAGCATTATGACTGCACAGCTTCCTAATGGCATGTTTCATCTGAGCATTTCTTAAAGTATAGATTAAGGGATTTAACATGGGTGTTATCATGGTGTAGAAGACAGTAACTGCCTTATCAATGGGTAAAGTAGCTGCTGGTCTCATGTACACAAAGATGCAGGGAACAAAGTATAAGACAACCACTGTGATGTGAGACGTACAGGTAGCGAGGGCCTTGCTTCTCCCCTCCAGACTGTGGCTCTTTAGGGAACGAAGGATAACCACATAAGAGACCAACAGCAGGAGCAAGTTCAACAGACAGATGAAGCCACTGTTGGCAGCAACGAATAACCCAAGCCTGTGGGTATCAGTGCAGGCCAGGTTGAGCAAGGGGTTCAGATCACACATGAAGTGATCTATGATATTAGGGCCACAGAAGGGCAATCTGAAGATGAACAGGATCTGTATGGCTCCGTGAAGAAAGCCTCCAACCCAGGAGACTCCCACTAGAAGGTTGCACAATCTCCGGTTCATGATGGTTGCATAGTGCAAAGGCTTGCAAATGGCCACATAGCGGTCATAGGCCATCATAGTCAGTAGGATACCCTCAGCACCTCCCAAGAAATGCTCCCCAAAAATCTGTGTCATACATCCATTGAATGGGATGGTCTTCTTTTCATGGAGTGAATCTGCAATCAGCTTAGGGGTATTGACAGAGGAATAGCAGGCATCAATGAAGGAGAGTTGGACCAAAAAGAAGTACATAGGGGACCCCAACAAGGGGCTGACAGTGATGGTGAGCACGATAAGCACATTTCCTACCATGGAGATGATGTAAATGGTTAAAAACACAGCAAATACTATTTTCTGCATCTTTAGATTCTCTGTAAGCCCCAGTAGAACAAACTCTGTCACATTGTTTCTATTCTCCATGTGCTTCCCATACTAATTACATTACCTAAAAAAAGACTTATTTAGTTCGTGAATTTATCATACTTCATCACCACAACAAATAATTAATGGCTAGGTTCAATTGATCCATGAATTTTTACTATGTTTTCTTGAGATAATGTTCTTGATTCTTGAAGATTATCCTTTTATCTCTCAGAAGAAGCCTCTGTTCGGAGAACAAAGTGAAGGAGACGAACTTATATGTGTATGTTTAATCATGTTTGTCAGTTTTCAGTAGTAGATTCATTTCCTACTACTTGAACTGTCAGTTCAAGTAGAAGAGGAAGATTTAGGATGTGTAAATCCACAGAAGTAAATCTCAGAATTTTATCCTTTATTCTTTAGAAAATGGGAATGTGAGCAACTCCTTGAGTATATGAGTGGAACGATGAAGAGGCATGTAAGGAAGTTAGAACCTTTGGGTACTACTCTTTAAGTGCTTGTGTGTTTTGGAGAAGTGCCTTGAAATGTAGAGAAAAAAATAACAGTAAGAGGAATATTAAATACAGCTAATATGAGGGATAACTGAACACTGGGGATTGGAATGCAAAATAACATACTGTTTCTGTTTTTAGCTCCAATTAACTTCATATTATCTGATAATATATGGCCTCTAGTAATTAACTGGTGTAGGAAAGGAAGAGTATTAAGTGCTTTGCACATACAATTCCATTTAATGCTTAGAATAACCTCTGTGGTCGATTTTTATTTTCATCCACCTTACATATATGGCAACAAACTCAGTGACAAATGTTAATAATAGCAGTAGCATAAAATACATATAGCAATTCCTGATAGTCACTGTAGAATTAATAGCTATTGTAAGAATGATATTATTAAACTGCAGCTTACCCAAAAGCAGTATGTTCTAAATGTTTTTCTGACAGTTGATGATTTAATCCTCACTATAAATGCAGTTAATATTACCATATTATACTTCATTTACATACAAGAGAATAAAAATAGAGAAGTTAAATGTGTCTGTTACCAAGCAGCTAATGCAAAATATAGCCAAGATTACATTGTACTACATGTGTTAATTTTTCCCTCTAAATTCTGAGGATAGACTCTATATTGTGATGTTATAATAAACAACATCATGTTGATAATTACTTTTTCATGACTATTATAGTTATAATAACTACTTCATTAGAAGAAAATTTGAATGGGGCAATTCAATAAGGACTTGTACACACACACACACACACACACACACACACACAGAATTGTCTGTGAATTTAAAAAAATTAAGAAAAACATAGATTTGCATTTATTAAAATACTTTTACCTTTGTCTCTGCTACACTCTAAGCTCTTTCCTCTTCAAATTCTCTCTAAAGTGTAGGTCCTTCCAATTCTTTGGGATATTGTTTCAAATAATTATCTTTCTTTGCTTGAAAGTTTTCTTACACAGAATTAATTTCTTAGCCCTTTACAACCATATTTCTTCAACTCAAATGTAGAAATATTAATAATCCCCTTACAAGGTTTTACAAGAGTTGAGAGAAGGAGCTATATAAAAACATCCATGACAGTACTTTCCACTTACACTTTCATGTAATTGTAGGAGCAACTATTTTTGTAAGAGACACGGAGAACAGGTGATGGAGAAATAATAAACAGAGAAATAGAAAACCATGTAAGAAATCATGGAATAATGATGTCCAGTGTTACTCTGAAAGATATCACATGAAGCTGTATTTTCCACAGCGTCTCATCCAAGGAAGGATTCTTTATGTTTGTAGATGGACTAAACAGCTGCTGATTTCTGATTTGCAATATTCTTGTTTGTATTTGTAGAGAGCACCTTTATGTTTGATGTAATCCTTATGATTAGTATTACTATAGAGATGTTTCATTGCAAAATTACAGTTTCTAGCATCAAGATAGTTGTTTATAAAAAAATACTTTAAGCCTCACCAAGTTTCAAAATTTTCAGTTACTAAATGAGGTTATTAAAATTGGCTGTTTGGCTAGGGAGATGGGTCAGTGGAATAAGCACTTCTCTGGCAAGTGTAAGGGCCTGAGTTCAATCCATGATTCCACAAAAAAAATTGGCTCTGTTGCAGGTTGAGATGAGGCACTATCACTACATTCAGTGTTGAAATCTAATGATTACTATATATGAAAAATAACAATGTTGTATTAGCATTAACACTGTCAAAAACTGGGCCGGGGCGATGGCTCAGTGGAATAAGTGCTTCCCTGGCAAGCCCAAGGGCCTGAGTTCAATCTCTGGTTCCACAAAAAAAAAAAAAAAAAAAAAAAAAAAAAAAAAAAAAAAAAAAAAAAAAAAAAAAAAAAAAAAAAAAAAAAAAAGAAAGAAAGAAAAAGGAAAAAATAATTGTTAAACCTTACCTTAGCTGTCTTAGGAATTTGATGATCCTAATGACAGCTGTTGCCATTCAGAAACAATCCCAACAGAAGTTGACTTCCTCTAGGAATTAGTTTCACCATGGAAGATATGTCACAAGTGGTGAAGATCCTGTTCTGAAAGTTCAATATGAAATTTACAGTTAAAATTTTTATATACATTGAATATGTTGTTTTTTGCATGTCTCACTTGAGATACTACCAAAATAAAGCTGTCTTATAAAAGAATGTTCTTGCTACTATAAATCTTTCAACAAAGCTCAAATCTCAATCTTTTCACAATAACCTTGAGATCTGTATTAGAATGAATTTATTTGAAAAGTGATGAAGAATTAACTCTTACACAGAGCTCTGGTCTGACAGCAAAACAAGTAGAAGTGGACACAGGTGTAAATGAATCTCTGTCCCCTTGATAGACCTTAGGCATGCAAAGGACAGCTAGCACAGTTTCCTTTTCAATTCATCGTTATTTAAAGAGAATGCTATCAAAGTTCAGGGACCTTGTGGTTTTTCTCTTGCTTTCTCTCCCAGGAATTAATTACCCCTTTAAAAATTGAGTTTGTCTTAAACATAGCTATTCTGCAGAGACATGTTTTAAAAATAGTGTAATCTTGAGTGGGGAGTTGCATTTACTACACACGGAACTGAAATCTTTCTCTAACTGAATTTTTGTTGTTAAGAAAGCTGATGCTACATTAACATGTTGGCTATGATAGATACATCTAGCGTTCTATCCCTGATACAGTTCGTGTATTGATTGACATATAAAACTTTCTTTCTTGTCAATATTAAAACTTTTCAGGAAACTCAGTACTGTGTGCTTCAGATCCAAAAAAATGTAAGAACATAAAATTTATAGTAGACATGTCATTTATAATTATGACTTTAGTTTGAAATAATTTTGTTGTTGGTTGATTTCCTTATGATAGCCATTCTTTCTGGAGTGAGATGGTATCTCAGTGTTGTTTTTATTTGCATTTCACGAATGGCTAGTGATGTGGAGCATTTTTTCATATATTTGTTTGCTTCTTTAATTTCGTCCTCTGAGAAGTGTGTATTCATCTCAGATGCCCATTTCTGAATTGGGTCTTTAAATTTGAGGGCCCTGTTATATCTTAGTTCTTTATAAATTCTAGACAGTAGACCTCTGT
>PVKA01037602.1:0-20883 GCA_004027165.1 Ctenomys sociabilis | reverse complement strand
TGTGGGGGACAGGGATCCGTGAAGCGCGTGTGGGAAGAAGCCAAAGGCTCTCCCTCAGACTCACCACACTCTCACTGCTCTGGGAAGCCTGGTGAGTCCTGTAAATTCGCTCTCGCTGGGAGAGCTTGGCGCGGGATCCAGGAGGCCGCTGGAGTCAGCCACTGTCTCTGGCCGGTCTCAGGAGCTGGGCGGGGGCGGGTGGGATGGAGCAAGATGGCGGAGTTGGCCGCGCTGTCTCTGGCCGGTCTCAGGAGCTGGGCGGGCTGGATGGAGCAAGATGGCGGACTGTTCACGGGGTTTTAGCAAACTTTAAACACAAAATCATCGCTTTTGTGTTTGTTCTACTCTCTACCTACCTCCTTTCCATGCTTTGCTATGGCAGGGTTCACTTTGCAGTTTATCATATTCACAGAAAACTGCATCACGTATAATGGGTGTTCAGTCACTGTGATTTTTACTTTGCTTACATTTCCTCAGAACTGGGGATTGAACACAGGCCCTTGCACTTGCCAGGGAAACACTTATTCCACTGAGCCACCTTGGTGACCCCATACATTTCCTGTTGGAGTTCATTTCCTCAAGATTTTGTGCCTAATCCTACCTCTTCCAGTGAAGTAGTTCAGTGGACATTTCCTCCTGCGGTCATTTGGTCTGCTATTATTGTAAGTTTCATCCTGTTTGCAATATAAATGCAATGACAACTCAAACTGTGTTTTTAGAACACTAGTGGTCTTCAAATACTAGCTTAAATTGTAATGAATACATCAGTCTTGGTCTGGGCAGAAGCTGTTCAGATCCACAGCTCTGTGTTCGGGGTGCAGTATTATTCTAGTGCATCCTCTCCCTTGTGACATCTGAGCTGATTACACATAGGTACTTGTCCTCACACAGAGCACCACTTATTCACTTGCTCAAGTTCTGTTTTAGGAAGGAAGACAAAGAAGCAAAGATAAAAACTTATTTCTAAGTTTTCAAACTTTATTTCCTTGAGTTCCCCTGAGAATCCGGGCAAAGTCAGATAGATGGTGTTCCTCTCAGAGTTAAAAAGAGGTACTATTACCACACATGGTAAATAAATCACCATAAATCTCAGCCGGAGAACAAGATGGGCATTAGCAAGAGGCCAGGGAGCCAGTTTGGAGAATATGAGGATTAGCCAACTGCTCCCTAACGTCAGCCTGAGATCCAGTAGAAATAATCATTCTGGCATCTGACAGAAGAAGGCAAAGGTCAGGACTTAATTCTTCTATCATCTGATTTTCCAGCTCCATTGAGCAGGTGCTTAATAAGGCATAATTATTTGTTATGTTTTAAGAGTTCAGAGCAAAGAAAGACATAGAGGCACACAAGGAGTGCTTTCTAGGGCTGCTATTCTGGTGAGAACACTGTAACCTTTTTGTTAAGGACAATTATGTTGAGGTCATTACTTTGTCAGAGTTGATCTCACTGCCCACAAAAAATATGGAATGCAAATGTATTAGATTACCCGGAGCCACTAATGTCACCATGAACTGCCACAGTTACAAAGGAGAAAGAGTTTAAGGTCAGCAGCAGAGCCAGGCGACCGGGTGATTGTACAAAAGTATTTCAGGTGGATTCCTAAGTGACCAGGCTGTGAAGATGGAAAAGCTCCCCTCATGGCCATCAGGACTTGCCCAGAGGAGAGAGGAGCCCACCAGGCAAGAGTGAATGAGAAAAGGGAGGACAGGGGAGAGCGAGAGCCTTCCACAGCGAAGATAGCAGATACAGACTGTAGAAGGCGATGTTAATCAGAACTTCCTTACACAGCGTGTATAACTCCAGGAACTTGGAATATACCCCTTCAGGCCCACTTTCTTCTTTTCATTCTTTTCTCCCTGAGAAGCGATTTAAGCCAAAAAAATTAGCACTTACACAATCAGCAGAAAGAGCAAGGACTAAAGGGTGAGCGAGCCTGACCCGGCTTTCTGGGGCTGTTTTCCTGTCTCTGTTACTCCGGATGAGGGTGCACGGTAGGTAACGAGCCATGTTGGCCGTCTATGGCACGAAGACCCCCTGCCCACCACCTGAGCCATCCTGTGGAGTGCTGTTGTTAGTGCTGCATCCTAGAAGTGCAGACAAAAGTCATGAGGCACTGTCTTGACCTTTGCAGTGTTACAAAGCTTCGAAGTAAATGTGTCTTGAAAAGTAAACTCGGGCTCAGGCACGAGGTCCTCAAGATGCTTGCTGGAGGCCATGGCTGTGGGCCTGACACCCGCGTGCATCCCTCTCACCACAGTCTTGTGATAGCTTTGGGTCTGAGGTGGCAGCGAGGATGTGATTCAAGTCTACGCCTCAGCCATTATAATTTTGAGCTTTGGTGCTCAGAACCACCATGCAGCAAATCTGCCCCAGGATCACAGGGACAGAGAGGGTGATTGGTGATTCCACTGCACAGATGTCCCTGCCCAGGGCCCAACCTGGGACCGTCCAGGCCAGGTGGGTACCAGTTCTCCACAGCTGGGTGGAGAGGCTTGGAGCAAGGCCAGAATAATGACTACAGATCAGCTTGAAACATCATGAAAGAACAAATCCCTGCTGTTTTAAACCAGTAAGCAGGGCTTGTACAGCAGCAAAAAGCAAAATGAGCAGCAGAAAGATGCTTGGCTGTGCAGCCCTGAGTGGTCCTGGGTATAGGAGTCTCCTTGTGCCTTGACAGGGCTATGAAGACAGAGCAATCTTAACTTGAAGTTTATCTGAGTCAAAGCAAATCTATGTTTAGAATAATAAAAAAAATTCACATTGTTTCATTTTTTACATTCAAATTACACACTGCACATGTTCTCCCCTGTTTTTACTCCTTACCTCAGTGCAGTTCCTTTGGTGCAATGAGCATTGATGCATTCCTACAAAATGTCTGCATGTTTTCAGAACTCTGTAATTTTCACCTTTGTTCCCTTGGCATCCCATCCAAGGCACCATGGAGAGTTCAGCCCCTGCATGTCCCCTGGCTCACAGTGACCCCATATGCACCCTTGGTTTCTGCTGCCTGTCATGAGGGCAGTGGCAGCCCTGCAGACACTTTTCAGGTCCTCACCCCTGAAAATGTGAGTGGCACCCCATGTGGGAAAGCCTCCCTTACAGGGGCATTAGTTAAAGATCCTGAGACGAGACAGGGCCCTAAGTGCAGTGGCAACCGCTCTGTAAGTGCCAGGCAGAGGAGAAACATGGAGATGCCAAGGCAGAAGTGAAGCAATGGCATTCAAGACCAGAAAGAAGGCAACTGGGGGCAGAAAAGCCTGCATCACAGCTGGAGGAGCACCGAGGGCCCCCCTTTAAATCAATGAGTCTGTGGAATTTGTTATGGCCTTTGTTATGGCCTGGCAGTCTGGACAGCTCTGACCAGGTGGGGTCCCGTGCTGGGAGCTTTCTGGTGTTCTGGCCCTCAGGACACAGAGGCCAGGAGCTCTGTAGGTTGCACCCCGGCACAGACTCCCAGCCTCTCACTTCCTAACCTCGTCTCCATCCCGAGTGCAGACCATGTCACTGACTCCTGATTGTTTCTTGCCCATTTCATACTTTACCTTTTGGAAGGAATTTGGATAAATTAAGGTATTGACTAAAGAGGGAGGACCCTTAGCAAGGAGAGCAGGGCCAAGGTGCACGACCCTGAGTGGGGAGGTGCTCCGTGACTGGAGGATGAATGAGCACAGTGTGAGCTGGTGGGCTTGCGAGGACAGGAGGTGGCACCCCTCGGCCACGAGACAGCCGGGCGAGACAGGAAGGAGTGGAGAGGGAGGTTTGACAGCTGACAGACAGGAGAGCTGGGACCCCACAGCGCAGTGTCTCCTCATGAATGATTAATTCAACTAATTCAGCGAGGGTTATTGAGGCCTGGTGTGCACCAGGCACCAACCTGGACTGGACTGTTCTAAACTTAACAAGATTTACTTTCTGTCTTAAGATAGCTATTATTAGAAAAAGACAACATATGAATAAGATCTAAAAATAAATCTGGCAATGTGGGATATCTTAAAAGGGTTATACAAAAGTCCTATTCACATACATCTGAAACTCAGGAAAATGTCTAAGGATCAGCTGGTATTTGAGAGAAAAACTGCTAACCACAAAAGCTAGAGTGACATCCTGACCTGTGAGTGATTGTCAAAATAGCGCTCTGTGCCACAGTTTCTGAAATGCTATTTGTCACTGACCCAAGGTTGATTGGCTTTGGGGCTAGAATCCAAGCCAAGAAAAAATCACAAAAATGTAAACTGTAATGAAAATTATTAATTATATCAAGAACAAAAACTGTCAGGCAAGCTTTATATGGAAAAGATTAGATGGAAAAGCCAAATATTAGAAGATTGCCTGGCAAGCTCTGAGTGAGGAAATGGAAGATCAGACCTTTGTACAACTCGAGGTGTAGAGGCTCCAACCTGGAACATCTCACTTCCATGTCCTTAAAATAAAAATAGCAAAGAACCCCACATTAAAGGGCCCAGCAAGGCACAGCACGCCCAGCTTTTGTGAGGGTGCTCACTGCCCTATGCTGTGAATCCTACACGTAGTGCCCCTCTCTCCCTGCCCCTGAGCCATGGGACCAGATGCCATGTCACATGTATCTGTTCACTGTGGCACCCAAGGAAAGTCTATGTTGCCAAGGAGAAACACAGTGACAAATGAGCTTATTCTGGTTAGTTAAAGGGAGTTGACTGTGACAAGAAGTGGAATCAATTTAAATGATGCTAGAAACAATGTGCTTTGAACTAATTTTCTCACAAAAGAGAAAAATACCCACTTGAAGTACTGTCCCATTAAAAAGCACTTTCAATGTTCATGAATGTGTGCTCTAGAAATTGTGTGCATGAAAACGCTATGGGAAAAGCATCCTTTGCAGGGCCCTGGCCCTGTTCTTAATTAAGTGGAAAGAATTAAAGACAACCAGGGAGGGGGCTGGTGCTGTGGTTGGAGACTTGGTTGGTATTTGTGAGTAAAAAGTGGAGAAGAAGTGTCATAAACCTACACTCAGGAGGTCCCCACTAACTCAGGCACAAGGCTGTCTCTGAGGACCGAGTTAAGCCCCTTAACAACTTCTCTGTTTTATTTTCTCCATCTGTTTTACCAGACTATTGGGAGGATTATTTAGTTAATGTTGAAGACTATATTTATCAATTCCACCAAAGGCCTGCTATTTAACGACAGGCGGCTGTAAACGATGCCCTGGGACTATCACGCGGTTAGCAGCAGCATTAGGGCCGGTGGAGGCCTTCAGAGACCCCCAGGACAAAACACGATACTCAACTCTTGGAGCATTTGGAATTATGTTTCAATAATTATTTCTCCTTCTAACTCCCCCAAGTCAATCAGGTTTTCTACTCTGTGGGTTTGACAAGCAATTTGTTTTTTATGATGAGGAAATTTTTCAGTGGTCTCAACATTATCTGGAAAATGATTTCTCTGAACAGAAATTACAGTGACACAAGGTACTGCCCAAGGATCACCTCTCTTTCCACATATTTCTGGAAGGGCATTTTTCACTTTTACTAGTTAACCAAGAGCTTTTTCCTTTCCTTTTGTGAAAAAAAAAAGTATAATTTTAGTAATGTGATCTCAAGCCTCAGGCTGGAAGCCCTTAATATATCAGACTTAAGTGCAGTTCTTCTAAAGGACATAGAGAAAGCCAGAGTTCGATAAAATAATATATGTTGAATACTCCTTTGTACATCAGGTTTTATAAACAGTGTGTATTAAAAAAATATACTACCAACATTATTCTGACTTGGTGAGGTGAAAAGATGACCCGAACCTCTCCCCGAGTCCAGCCCCAGCACTTGCCCAGCACCTCATAGTCTGAGGCCAGGAATGACCCTTGGCACCTCCAATTGAGGGCTTCAGGGAAGATGAGTATTCCACACCCTGTTAGTCAGCACAGCATATCTGTTTTGTAACACAGTCTAGCAAATTTAATTGCCTCTAAAATGTAGCTGCATTGGCTCCTTCAGGCCGGGCGGGTGCCATTTGCTGAGCTACTTCCGTCCCTGGCTCGGAGCACATGCTCCTACCACAGCAAGTGTGGCACATCTGAATTGCTCAAGCTTGCTGCCCAGCTTGAGCAGGACTGGCAGTGTTAGTAGGGCGCGTCTAAGACTTGCCCAGGGCAAGGCCCAGGTCTTGCTCCTTCAGATATTGCCACTTCTTCTTTATCTTCACACTGTGGTGACATTAGCTAATTTCAAATATCCTTGTGGAAGGCTGGCCCTGGGCCCTCTTTGTGGGTTTAATCTGTATTCATCATAGTATTTCATGTATTATAGTAGCTTTCAAACCAATGTTAAGTAAGTTTCAGTCATGAATGAAAAGGGCTCTATTTTATTTATACTTTTTGTTTTTATGCTTTTTCCCGAGGCTGAACCCAGGGCTTCGAGCTCGCTATGCAAACATCCTACCACTGAGCCAAATCCCTTGCACCTATTTTTATGATCCAAAGTTAATTACTCCCCGGTGACCATGGTACTCCTGGGGAAGGTGCATGTGGGTTTCAGAGTAGATGCCCTCAAACGAGTGTTCACTTCGCAAACACAGGTCCTTCCTGTGTTGTCTCTGTCTGAGACATCATGGCAGGGAAGTGTTGGTCCGAGAGCACCGCGGGCTCTGTTGTGCCCAGTGCCCAGGCCTGGACCCAGGTCAGATCAGGCAGGAGCTGGGTCTCAGGTGGTTACAGGAGGAGGTGACACCTCAGGGAAGTGGTGGTGAGGGCTGGGAGTAGGCTACAGAGGGTGGAGGGAGGAGAGACAACAAGGGTGAAGGAGACAAGCAGAGCTGACTGCAGAGATGGAGGAGACTCCACTGTGAAGGCCTTGTTTGCACAAGGTGAAGTTTGGCCCAGGTGTGTGTGTGTGTGTGTGTGTGTGTGTGTGTGTGTGTGTGTGTGTACTGAATGTTCCTTATCCATTTACCTGCCAGAGGACAGGAAAGCTGACCCTGTGCCCTGCCTGCAGTGAACAGTGCTACAGTAATCATGTAAGTGGAGATTCCGCTCTGACACGCTGGTGCCGTTGCCCTTGGCTGTACCCCGCTTTTAGATGGTGGGATCCTACAGTGCTTCTGCTCTGACATGTGAGGGGCCATTGGACTATTTCCGTAAACTGCATTTCTTTCACTAACATGCAGGAGTTTCTTTTCTGCACAACACCCCCAGCATGTGCTATTTTTGGTCTTTTGGGCAATGGCTGTCCTTCCTGGGATGATGTGGTGTCTCATTGTGGTTGAAACTTGCCTTGCTTTTGTGGTCAATAATGTCAAGCATAGAGAAATATCTATTTAGGTCTAATATGCTTTTAAAAATTGGGTCATTTGCATTCATGCTACTGAATTATTTGTGTTCTTTCCATTTGTATTTTGGATATTAACTATCACATATATGACTTTGAAATATTTAATTTTTTAAATTCTCTTCATTCAGTCTTTTATTGAGTAGGGTCTTGGTTTCACATTGCCTCATTTGTCTATTTTAGCTTTCCTTATCTGTGCTTTTGGGATCATGTCTTTTAAAAAAGTGTTATCAAGACAAACATTGTGGAAATTTTCCTGTATGTTTTCTTCTGGTGTGTCATTTAAGTTTGCATTTATGTTTCAGACTTTAAATCATCACAGGTGAACTATATATTGTGAGATGCTGTCTAATTGTCTTCCTCCTCAAGCATATATCCATGCTTTTCACCATTACTCCTTAGACTGTCATTCCCCCTTTTGTATTTTTGGCACCTCTGCCAAAAGCCAGTTGTTTGTTAACACACAGACACATTTCTGGACTCCATTCTGTTCCTCTGGTCGGTGTCTGTTTTTATACCCACATCGTGATGTTTTGTCTTTTTGAGACAGGGTCTCACTATGCAGTTCAAGCTGGCCTTAAGCTCACTTTGTGGCTCAGGCTGGTCTCGAACTCATGACAATCCTCCTGTCTCAGCCTCCCGAGTGCTGGGATTACAGGCATGCGCCACCACGCCCGGCCCATCGTGATGTTTTGGTTGCTCTGTTTTGGTTGCTGTATCTTTTAGTAAATCTTCAAGTTAGGTGGTATGATGACTCCAGCTTGGTACTTCCACTTAAGTCTCTTTTGGGCAGGTAGTGGATTGACTTGGACCCCCAGCTGAGCTGGGTCAGCGTGGTGCCGAGAGAGGCAGGCCCGCTGGAGGGTTGCTGCCCACAACACGAACGGAGAACTGCAGGGGCAGAGCGTGTGCTCTGATCTCCAGGAGCAGCTCATTGTTCTGGCTTTCCAGGCATGAGGTCAGCTATACCCATCATTGAAGGAGCTCGGGAGCTTGCTGTCACTCAAGATGGCTGTGGTACCTTAGAGGGAGCTCTGGTCCTCCCCTCGAGTGTTTGTTCCTGACTCCAGTGCTTGGCCCCCAGCCTGCAGGTACAGATCCTTCATCTGGCACAGGCTTTCTTTTCTTTCTTTCTTCTTTCTGTGGAACTGGGGATTGAACTCAGGCCCTAGCACTTGCCAGGGAAGTGCTTATTCCACTGAGCCATCTACCCAGCCCCTGGCACAGATTTTCTACCTTCTACCATGAAGTTTGGGCCTTCCCAGTTCAAATCTTATATTTTTTTTTCTTTCTTTCTTTTTTTTTTTTTTTTTGTGCAGGGTCTTACTACACAGCTCGGGTTCCTAGTGATCCTCCTGCTTTCAGCCTCCCCAGCACTGGGATTGCTGGTGCACTCCAATAGGCCTGGACTCAGTCACCAGCTCAGCATGCCCAGGCATGGGGCCAGCGAGGCACATGGTGCCAGGGATTGAACCCTGGCCTCTGCCAGTTCAAATCTTTGGTACAGACTTGCATGAGACACTGCTGTGGCCTGTAGGCCTCCAGCTGGACTCATGGAGGACATTGCCACGGGCTCTAGATCTTCAACAGGGCTTATACAGGACATTGCCGCAGGATTCCTTGAGTCCCTCGTGTGTGGGCAGGTTCCCCAGGGTCATCATTGGGCCCCTTGGAAGCACATGAGTAGTCATGTGTCCCATATTAAATCCTTTCCCTTTCAAATCCTGACTACAACAGGGCATGGAGGTCCTTCTATTTCATAGAAATTCTGAAAGTATGTTTTCTTCTCTGTGAGGAATGTGGTTCATATTTTGATAAAGATTGCCTTGAGTCTGCAGAGTGGCTTGCATTGTTTGGACATTTTAACCATATTAATTACTTCCACCAATAAAAATGGAATATCCTTTTATTCTAATTCATTCATCAACAAATTTTTCAGAATAAAACTTTTTAATCTCCTTGGTTAAATTGATCCTAAATATTTTTGTAGCTGCTGTGAATGGGGTTTTTCTTAGTTCACTATTAGGGTGTATAAGTGATGCTGATTTTTGTATATTGATTTTACTCAATTTATTGATTCTAACCTGATTCTGGTGAAGTCTTTCCAGCTATCTGTCCATGTTTACTCTTGGTTTTTAGTAATCTGTCTCTTCCCATTTTTAATATTTAATTTCTTTACATTTATTTTCTTTAAAATTAAATAATATGATAGAACTTTTGTCCCTCCAGTCGCTCCTTCACCTAAGTGTATGTATGGGAAAACCATTTGTGTAAAAGCCTTCCAAAAGACTGGACATTAAATTATCTGCTGGCCCACTGTGAAAAGCAGGCACTACCAGCAGAACCATTTGGGCAGCTAAGTGACGCATCAAGGCCACTCCAGTTCCCTGAACAGCCCTCTGGGCATTTCCACCTCTCCAATATTTTTACAACTGTTTCTTCAGTAATCATTGCACAGAAGAAAGTAAATGCAGGTATGTGAGAGGAAGTCTTCCTCCTAGAAACTGACCCAATACATGGGAGAGCTCCTCTGTGGCTGCCTCCAGGTCGGAGTGAGTACAAAACAAATGAACCCTCACTTTCTGAGTGGAGCCACAGTCTAGCATGCACTCTTTACAAAGAAATTCAATTATCACCTGCCTGAATAACATAACTCCCTTGCATACCCATGGTTATTAGCCTATCTTTACCCACAGCACATACTCCATTGGTTTCTCTTCAATCAAGCATTATTTTAAATCATTTGTTCCAACAAGAGTTTATAATGTTGCATGTACATGTTAAACTATGATAACAAAGCCAACTTTGTGTAACCAGTAATTAGTTTAAGAAAAAAAAAAAACATTCAGCCACACATGACAGCTCCTCCTGCAGTGCTAGGGCTGAGGCTACAGTATCTTAATTCACAACCCTGCCTGGAAAGCTATTTGACTTAGTGCCTTGGTTACTTTTCCCATTGTTGTAACAAGGTACCCAAAATCCAAAGTTAAAGGAGGATAAGCTTATTTAGCTCACAGTTTGAAAAGATTCAGTCCATAATCTGCTGGCTCCAGGGCAGCATGGGATCTAAATGAGAAACAGTTCATGGCAGACAGAAGATAGGTAGCAAAGCAACAAGGGACCAACTTAGCTCTTCTTCCCCTTTCTATCTTATCCATAACAGGCCACACAGGGGGCAGCACTCACACCCTCGATCTTAGCACCCTTGAGCCTAGCTTTACCCCGTGAATCAGTCCCAGTGCCACATGCTCTCGATCCAGCCGTTTCTGACAAAGCCCATGTAGGACTGCATACAAAAAAGGATGGGATGAAGTTTAGCCTAAAGGCCTTCTTCATTTCAATTCCCAGAAAGAGGGGTGGGGGAGAGAGAGAGAGAGAGAAATGGAGAGGGAGGGAACAGGCAGGAGACAGAGACAGACAGACAGACAGGCAGTGTGCTGAATCCCAGTGTAAGCTATTTCACTCTGGCTACAAGATCCATTCCTCCTCCTGTTTCCACTCCACTGCCATGGGTTTCCTGCCTGAGATCCTCTCCTGGTTAAAACAGAAGAGCAGCGGCCTTGGTCTGCTCTTCTCTTCCTGTACTTTTTTCCATTATAGTACAATATTTCTTCTCTACTTTTTGTTGATATTCTTTATGTCTTTTTTATGTACTTAGTATAGGATGTCACTATGTAGATCCCATTCACGGTGGTGCTCCTGCTTTCAGCTCCCAAGCACTGGAGTTACAGGCACACACTACCATGCCCAGTCTCAATCACCATGTCAGTGTGTCCCTGGGGCTGGGCCAGCACAGCAGGCTGGGGATTGAACTCTGCCTAAGCAGGTGCTTTAATCTACTGAGCTATTTGGTTCGCACTGTTGGTATTCTTTAACAGACTGAAATTTTTCTCTTGTTTATCTAGGTTGCTGAAATATTTTTGTCAAGGATCAGAACTGAATTTGTCAAATGATATTTTATTTTCTAAATATAATAAAGAGACATATAATTTTCCTTTATTGTATATCAAGCATTGACTATACATTTCTAATTTTTGTTGTTGTCAGTTCATGTTTGTCATACCTAATGACTGTGCACCCTGAGGAGGGGGCGCATGCGCATAGCGCACGTTCATTTGTTTATACTCGCCATCTCTCTCTTCCCCCCCCCCCCCGACCTCTTGGCCTTGTCCTGTCTTCAGTTCTCCCTGGTAAGCACTGATTTGCTTAGTGTGAACTGGCTGTTGTGGTGTGGACCTGGATGTCCCCTGAAGCCTCCGGTGCTCACATGCAGGATCGTGTGTGTGTGGTGCTCACATGCAGGATGTTCATCAGTGGAGTAGTGCGCTGAATAGTGCATGGCTGACCAAAATTGGGAGATGAAGCCTGGCGGAGGAAATGGGTTGCCGTGGGCCAGCCCCGAAGGGTTTCTCTCCCTTCCTTTGCCCTTGTTACCCTGCTGCCTCCTGCCACCATGCTATGGACTGTTTCTCCTCTGTCAGACCGCCCCGCCTTGGAGCCAGCTGTATATCACAGAAAACTCTCCAAATGGGGAGTCCAAGGAAGCCTTTCCTCCTTTCAGTTGTGGCTGTCATGCATTTTGTAATAGCAAGGAAGAAATAAGTACAATGTGTGGGTCCCACACATGACAAAGTGTGGAGGATGAGGTCGCATTCATGAGAGTTATTGCTAGAGGGTAAAAGATCGTCCTCCAGCAGGTGCTGGGTAGGGGTGGTGAGACAGAGAGAAATGAGACCTTCTGGAATCTCAATCTTACTGCCTAATAAAAGCAATTATTGAGTTAAGTAGAAAATGTCATTAAAATTCACTTAGCATTTTATAGCATATTATAAGTTACAAAAGAAAAATAGGGAATCAACAACAAGAAAGCCATTGTTTTAAAAGATTTTTAATTCTCTCTAAACTTTTACTATTGAAAAGGTTATTAATAGTTTTCTTGGTAGATTAATGCTAAATGTTAAACTAATTTATATTAAATTTAATACACTGAACACACTTATCAGATTATAAAGTGGCAATATTTTATTTCTCATTATATATTATGACACAGGGCCATACCTGCTGTTAATTGACAGTTTTCTACCTTGGTAATTCCACACTTTAAAATAAGTGCTCTGAGACAATAGAATAAGCCCAATTACATCTGTATGCAGGTAATGGACACATGACTGGGGTGGAATTCCTTGATAAGGGGCTCCGTGCGGGTTCACAGGCAGAAATGGGAGCGTGAAGGTAGTATTCTGAACTCCTTTGTGGGGACGAAGATTAGGGAAGTTTTCCAGCAATCAAACTTTTACAAATTCAAGCAAAGACAAGCTAACCTGATTGCAAGAGGTGCAACCCCTCGTCCATCACGATTATTATCTTTGATTGTATCTGACCTTCCTCATATGAGAGACACCACACAGCATTTATGGATGAAATCCTTTATCTGTTTAATTAAATCCTCTTTGAGCTCATTAGCCACCAAGAATTTGCTTGCATATTTCTTCTTTTATCTCTTCAAACATTTGAGTGCTTTATATCTCAGCCTGTCACTTCCTCTGCTGCAGTGTCCAGGATAGCGGCTGAGGATGGGGTGGGATTTGGGGGCCTCTGGCTATGTTGCGCACATTCTATTGTTTGCCACAGTGGGCTGGAGATCAGCTAAGAGAGACAAACCAAGTCCCTGCGGTGGAGCGCTCTTCAGGCTGTTCTCTCCGCAGGAGATCCTTGGTCCATTCTTGCAGTGTTCATGCCCTTGTTACCTGCTCCCAGGACATCCAGGAGCTTTCTTTCATCCAGTCTTCTTCTGTAGACTTTGTCCCTAGCACTGCTCATAGTGGACAAACAAAGCATAATAATACTGAGAATATAAAGATAAGCTAGATGTCGTCCAGCATTAGAAACCAATTAAGAGCAACGATGTCATCCTCAGTAGCAGTCAGAGTGGCCACAATAACAGAGTCAAAAGCCAGCCTGTCACACAAGGCCCCAGAGCCAGGACTAGCTACCACCATTCCATCTTTGACAACAGAAAAGAGACTCAGCAGTAGACACGTGTGCAGAGCACATGCTGCCACATAGTGAATGTCTACTAAAATGAGCAGCTACACAATCAACAATGGAAAGGCATTCAACAGTAGCAGTGCACTAGCAAAGCTTAATATTATATCAATAGCTAAAGTTAATAAAGCTTTGCAATCTTAGTAATAATAATATTAATAAAAAGGATAGAATGCAAAAGGAGAAAGTAAGAGAAATACAACTTAATTTTATTTGTTTATTTATTTATTTATTTATTATTTTTATGGCCAGCTCTGTCCATCCTGGGCACAGCATGGTGTTCTGGGGATTGAACTATAGTCCCTGTGCTTGCCTAAGGTCACTTACCCAGTGCTTTAGACCACTGAGCTATCTCATTGGCCTAAAAGAAATAAAATTTTTTAAAATGATGAGAGAAAAGTGAGCTATAGTTTCAATTAGAGAATCATAGAAAATTAATAGGATTAACTAAAAGAAACAGAAAGAGACAAACAAAAAATGAGAGAAGTAACAAGAAACAAAGTAAACATAGGGGGGGGGGGAAAGTAAGAAAAATAAAAAGAGAAAAGCATCCAAACTTTCCTCTTGTGAGGGTGAAGGCTTTCTTCCTGGGGCCCAAGGCACCAGATCCACCAGATGGGGTGCTGGATACTGGGCACTACTGAGTATCCCCCTTTTGCTCTGCGGATGCTGACCACTCTGGGCATGGTGCAGCGAATGCGACTCCTCTTCCTTCCCCCAGTGCTCTCAGTGCTACTCCCCCCGCGGGCCTGGTCACTGCTGTGTCCACTGGGGGTCAGCACAGTGGGATTGGGAGGAGTCTCCTTCTTCTGAGGCCCCTCTGCCCACATCTCAGGAACAGACACTCAACTCCATGCCGGAAGTGGGCAGCGAGGGAGGCCAAGTGGCCTGTGGGACATAAGCTCACACTTTGCACCACAGAACCCTCATCAGACCACAAGGCTGTCCTGGCTGTCACCTGGAGGTGGACATGCACTCTTGCTTAAGTGTTCATAGCCCAGTTCCTCTGTGACAGTCTCCTAGCCAGCCCTGGTGACAGGTGACATCAGGGACCCTTTCTGTGACTTTACTTCCAGGAATAGCTCAGTCTTGAACCATGAACCACTTTCCAAATGGCTTCTGGTTACTCCCACCCCATGCTTGGAGGATTCTGCAATGATTTCTTGTGCTTCACTAATCTACCCTGTGAAACAGTCACATTTAGGGCAAAAGCCTGCTCTGCCTTCCCAGCCTGCAGTAACCATGGAATTCTCTTGGGGCTGTCTCTCCCTGGCTCCTCTTTCCCCAGAGCTAAAGGTTGTATCTGGCTTACCTTTAGGTGCTGGGGTCAGAGCCCAGCCCCAGAGCGAGGGCCAGTGAGCCACACCACCCTCCTGCTCCTACTGCCTTGTCCTCAGCTTCTCTGCAGGCTCTAGTTTTCCCATCTGTTCTCTCATGATTTCTGGGCTTCTGCCTCAGCTTTTCTTCACTGCATCATTGTTTGCCAGGGGCCTCCACTCTGGGTCCAGAGAAGCTGCATTTTGCTGCCTCTCTTCAATGCACTATTTTTTTCTTTAAATTCTTTTTGTACAAAGTTCAGCACTTAATGAAATAAATTGCCCTGTGAAGAAGCATAGCCACAGGTCCAAAATCAAGGACAATACACAAAACAAACAACTTCTGGCACTCAGAAAAGTCCCAAAGGCACAGGCTTTAAAACAACCTCAATTTATGTAGTCTAGCACAACTGCAGAGATGGAAAAATAAGAAATAAGATGGAGAGTTTCTCTAGAGCATTAAGGTATATTTTAAATATCAAATGATCATTATAAAATTGAAAATTATAACATATGAAAGTAACACCTGAGTGGACAAGCTTATACTTGATTAATATCCTATATAACTAGACTAAGACAGCGTGGATTTGAAGTTCAGTGGGTGAGGGCTACCTTACCTGAACAGCTTCCTGGGTGCAGTCCCCAGTCCTGCTAAGCTCAGCTAAGCCAGGGTAAAGCTATATAAAATATTGAGTGATATGCATTCAAGAATAAATGAAGTAACAAACAGAAGGAAGTGGTGGTTTACAATCTACCACCAGTGGAAAAATGACATCTGTTTTTCTAGGGTCCTTGAACTAAGCATGAATTTATATTTCCAAATGGCTAGGAAAACTTCATGAACAGAAGGCAGTATTTTTGACCTATGATGTCTGCAGGCACAGTGCCAGGTGACAGGAGGAGGAGAGCAGGAAGCTTCCATATAAGTGCGAGGTCTCAGTTGAGTGTCGTAATGTGACATAGAGCTCCAAATTGTGAAAATACTATTGACTACGAGAAGTGATGTCTGATCATATTCCACACTTGTGGAGCATGTACAGTGACAGACATTTGTGTGTGTCACTGTGTTTAGTCCTTACACCAGTCTTATTTCTCACATTTGGGGAAATGAATTTTAGTGAGACTGGCTTCTAAACTATCCATAGATTTGTCCCTTTAATACAGATAGTGAGAAAACTGAGCATTTGCCCTCAATTAGTCTAAAAACATTCCACAAAGCTCTGCTATACTTTTCGTTGTCACCATTTCCTTGAGGTGTTTGTTGACAAATATTGCAGAGGTGCACATGTGAATTTCGAAACTGGACTGGAAATGACTTTCAGGAAAACATGACAACCTACTTATGGCCTCACGTAGAGCTGAAGAACCAGAACCTGGGGAGCACTACTGCAGAGCAGAAGTGACCCCTCACGGCCTCACAGCGCCACCCGCAGAGGTGGATCTATGTTGCCTGCTGTCACCGGCTTCCCTCCAGCCGGCGTAAGGATCTCAGAAGAGGTCCACATCCCGGTGTGCCGAAGGCCAGGTGGGAGGCTTTCTCCTGAGCAGCTCCTGGGCCTGAAAGTGCCCTCAAGTTCAGCTTCAGAGAATCAGTACATAGTATTTAGGGCTTCGGCCAACATCGCCCTGTGAACACAAAGCTAACCATCAGCATTCTACAGGTAATTTTCACACCTCCCATCTGTCAAAGCAGGCCCACGTGCTGTGGGGAAGAGCTGGGGCTGGCTGTTACATTTCTGGACTCCCATTGATAAATGGTGTTCAGTATCGACAAGAAGGGTCTCAAAGGAATATTCTTTAATGTTTGTAAATAATTCTTAGAATATCTGAGTGTGCGACGCTAGCGCTGGGGGATGAGTCTCAGTGCGTGTTATGCTCAGGCTGCGTGTCAGTAACCCGGCCTACAGCTCCACGCGGGGCTGGCAGTCCTCGGGTACATACTGCTGTGCTGCTCTGCTTCCCACTGTTGGAGTGAGCAGCCTTCACCCGAAGACCCCAGGAGCAGAGGTTGTCTTGGCTCAAGGTAGCAGAGCCCAGTCCTTGTCCGGCTGGCCTCAGGGAATCAGCTTCTGGGCAGAACATCCAGGAGAGGACAGATGCCCCGGTGTGCAGGCAACTGAGAAGGTGGGGGCAGGGGTGGGAACGCAGCCGGCAGGTCCGCCCTCGTGGCAGCATCTGCCCCACAGCCTGCCCTGCAGCACACGCTCAGCCAGGAGTGGGCAGTGGCTTCCTGCCCCGAGTGCGTAGCACCTGCCCTGTCCAAGCCCTTTCGAGAGCCCCGCCAGCGAGCACAGGAGGCGTCCAGGATCCCGCACCACTTCAGGACCACGATGAATGTTGGCGGTGCACGCTGCTGGACTGAGACGCTTAGGACACCAGTGATGCACACAGGAGGCGTGCTTTCCCAAACAGTTTCTGGGACTGTTGGTGTAGGGGCCGGCGGTCCTGGTGGGAGGACCCGACAAGGATGTGGGTGGCGTCCTGTCCAGATAGCGGGAGTCCCAGGCGGGGGAGGAGGAGAGCTTGGGCCTCTGTAGTCCTGCACGCCGCTGGCGGCCGGTGCCACAGGCCTCAGGCTTTGAATGAGGGTGGCACTACAACCCTCGGAGCGGCGGGCCTTCCTCCTGCGAGGGAGGGCTCCACTGGCCCTACCCGTGCAGCACGCCAGGTTCTTGGGCTGAACAGCCCCAGGGTTACAAAGCCTGGCCCAGAGATGTGGGCAACCAGCGAGTCCTGCCCCTGAAGAGCCCGGGACACCAGCAGCCTAGGTCCCATCCTCTAACCTCTTTGTCAGTCACTGTACTAAAGAGAGGCTTCGTCCTTTGCATTTCTGCTCTGCATTTAGATATTGTCTGCCTCATTAACAGCTACTTATGCTATTTTAAAAAATTACTCCACAGAGCCATACCAAATGATTGTTGAGCATTAATATAAATGCCTACTTTAAACAGTAAACTTATTAAACTTAATTTTTAAGTTACTTTAGTGATATATAAGTACGATCTACACAAATTTAAAATGGTATGTCAACATTTAGTAAGTAAAATGTCTATGACATTACAATACTAAATTTTATCTCATAAGTAATTTTATTTTAAAAAGAAATTATGAAATTCATAAATAATAAAAGAATCAACTACCTCTAGTTCTGAATTTCATTTGAAAAACTATTCTATGGAATGCTGTTATAATGTACTAATAATTCTCCTGTGTTTCTAGATCTTTATTTTTATTTGCTAAGGAAGTGAACAATACATGTCTAAATTTTACCTCAATTGCCTTTCATTTCTTCACAACTTCATTCCATCTGAAAACAATCCAGGAGAAGGTCACACCTTCCCAAGGAAGGCAGAGGGACATGGAAACACTCAAGGAACCCCTTGGAGGAGGAAATGGTGCCTTTACTGTGCCTCTCTATTTACTGCACCAACTTCATAGCTAAGTGACGGCCTCCAGTGAGCCCGGCTCACAGTCACACCTCTTATCCTTTTATTAACCTTTTGGTTTTTACAACCTGTTAGGCATAGATATACATCTGCTGAGCAGACTGAGCTCACACCTACCACCTGCTCCAGTATTTCAGAGGTTACCAGTGAAAATTCCTTGGATGTAAATACGGTGCCTACTTTCCTGGTAAGAGCAACACTTCTTATGTGTTAGGATCTGTTTCCAGTGACTCTGTTGGTTTATACCTGTGACGAGCAGGGCCTGGGCATAGTGGAGGAACAATGCCTCAGGTTGGACGTGTGCACTGCATGCTTAACAGGAGAGACGTGTGAATCAGCCAGGGGCATATGAAAACTAAAACAAAAGCACATATTTGTACCAAACTGTTCCCAAGCTTGGGATCCTCCAGAAGCTTGTGGGCATTTGCTTGTTCTACATCCTAAGAAAGTGGTGTCATGAGCCTCTGTGAGGCTCCGGTGACTCTGAGGCTGTACAGGGAAAGACACCAGGGCTGCAGCCTAGTTGGGCAGGGAAAACACAGGCAGGAGCGGCCTGTTCATCTGTGAACTAAACGCCAACCGTGTGTGCGAACACCTTCACAGGCAACTCCTGGGGAACAGCAGTGCTGGCTACAAGCTTACTAGCCAAAAAACAATGTTTTGCAAAATGTCTTTGACTTTAATGATGGGAACTCCAAGCTATTTTGAAAAATAAGCAGACAGAAATTTGATTTGCAAAGGGGAGGTTAGTTACTGGTCTGCAAATACAAATCTTTCCCCTTGAATTTTTGTTTTCTAGAATAAATAATATCCACAGTAGACTTGTTAGAAGCTGACCTGGTAGACACTTGGCTCTGAGTCATCTATGGAACCTGCGCTGGCCAGGTAAATCTATTTAATAGACAAGACAGGAACCCACTAGGGCCATTTCAGTTCATAGCACCTTTCTCTGCTCAGGCCACTCTCTCAAGCATTTCTGGCAAGGGAAGAAAGGACTTCTGTGGCACAGTGCTGTGAGCACATGTATCCTAGTGGCCTTGAGCGGTGGGACACTCACTGCCTTGTGAGCAGTTAGCACAAAACTAAGGCTTTAAGATCTGTTACCAAAGACAATTTACTTATCTTGTCAAAATTCCAAACATACAGAGATTCTCTCAAAATAATATTTTATATTTTCAGTAGCTTATATCTTAGCATGATACCTATGAAAACAGCATGGTAAGTGATTTTAATGCAAGGCAGAAAGGAAATATATAATTAGCTAGAATAATAAACTTTCAATAGGTATTTACTGTGCTAATGCAAACAAATCAACCAAACAAACCAAACAGGGCCCTCCCGGCACCTTGCATCACTGTGTGGGGTGGATGTGGACACAGGCATTCCTGATTCCTGTGCTGGGTGTTCTCTAGCACTATGATTAAAACATCAGCTGGTAGGGTGCAATTATGTTGTCACGGAAGGAGCAGCAAACCTGAGATTAGCTGCTGCTTCCCTCCCCACTTCCCGCCCTCCCTGGGTCTCAGGGGCCACCATCCATACAGGTGTTCCCAGTTATCAATCACTGAGGGACTCCTTGGGATTTTCTCTTTCAATCAGCTTTCACTGACTTGTTGATGCAAAGAGTGTGCTGGCCTCAGGCGAGTGGCTTAAAAGCACTTGTCATTCAGAGAACGTTTCATGTTGTCTTCACTAGAAATGATTGCTTTCTGCCAGATTTATGGATGGAGAGGGGATGCAGCTCAGGAGCTGCTGGTGGGAATTACTGGTGCGAGGAAAAAGCAGACGGGCAATTTTGCAGTTGTCAACAGCTTAGGGACGTTCTTTCCATTCTTTCTTACTTCTCCATGTGAAATTTGGAGTTTTGTACTACTGCTGCCAATTATCGTGCAGGCTAGATTGAGGAACTTGCTTAAACAGTATTTCCTGAGACCACATGGAGATAAAGACTCAGCACTGCCATAGTAATATTGGAAAAACCCCACTGCAGAAATGTGAGGACCACAGATGCCCTCGGAGCCCAGCTAGCTGACTTAAACATTTCTGGAAGAAGTCTTGAAATCCCCTTGGGATAATCCCAGAGATGCCACAGGGACACACTTTCTCAGAAGAGCATGCATTGGACCCAGCGGACAAGAGCTGAATCCATGACCACACTAACAATACCTTGTTCAGTGACAAACATTTCTTTTCTTCCAATCCCTTAAATGTCTCTCCCTAGAAAGTAGCACTCTCTTCCATTAGGTGGTTTCCTCAAATGCTGGTTATTTCGGTTACTTTTCTTGGTGCTGAAACAAAACACCCAACTCTCAAAATTAAAGGATGAAGCATTTTTTTGTCTCATAGTTTGTAGAAGAGTCAGCTCAGAGTTGGCTGGCTCCCAGGCAGGGAGGCCAGGCCAGGCACTGCAGTGGAAGCACAGGCTGCAGCAGGCAGAAGGCAGCTGAAGCAGCAGCAGTGAAGCCGAGAAGGAGCAGCAGCCACTGCCTGCTCTTCCCTTTTGTGCCTTCCTGCCTACTCCACCTTTGGGGGCTGCCACCCACACCCAGAGCGGGCCTCCCCATTATCCATACGTAGGACTGAGCCAGACAAGCAGTGGCCTGACTGGGCAAACACACTTCTCCCAGCACCACACACTGCAGACACAGCCACCTCATAAGCCCCACCCACGACCAAATGAGGCTCTGAGGGAACAGCTGGACACAAGCCGTCAACTGGGTCTGAAATTTGGGTCACTTAGAGGTTTGGAGATGCAGGTTCCTGTTCTGTGTGTGGGTGGTGGTG
>PVKA01037601.1:0-20885 GCA_004027165.1 Ctenomys sociabilis | reverse complement strand
TTGGGCAGTGGAACCTGGTCAAAGGAAGTGAGTCACGGGCATAGCCTGTGTACTGGTTGATACATTGTGTCAACTTAAGTTTAGAAGTTTAATGAAGTGACTCAGCAGAGAGCCAGGATTCTTAGTTTGTAAATATCCTCATCCTGTGCAAGAGGAGGGCATGGACACTGGGTGAGTAGTCCATTGGGCTACACCCCCAGCCCCAATGTAGTTTATTTATGATATAAGGAGGGGATAGAGGCTGTCTAAAAGCCTCAGCTGCTGCTCTTCCTTCTGTTCTTTGCTGTTTTCTGCTGCCATGAACCACTGTTCTCTGCCATGTTCTACTCTGCCTGGGAGCCAGCAGAATACAGACTGAAACCTCCCCAAACTGTGAGCTAAATAAACCTTTCTTTCCTTTATTTTGGGTGTTGGATATTTTGTCCAAGCAACAAATAAAAACTGAGACAGCCTGAAAGCGTCTGTAACCTCCTCCCCTGCTCCTCCCTTTACTCCTGCTTCCTGTTTACCAAGTCACCCTGCTTTGGAGCCAGCCAACCATGGATTGGAATCTCTGCACACTGAGAGCAAATAGTCTTCTTCTATGGCAGCTGATACATTGTGTCAACCTTAGGGGTCAGAAGCTTAGCTGGATCTTCTCAGCAGCCCCACCCCTAGGGCGGTGAGGGCCTGCCCCAGAGTGACCTAGCATTTATAGGGTACATAAAGGGGTTGAGGAAAGCTTCTGTGCACCACGTCCTTGGAGGATCTTGATCTTTGCAGCCACCACTTTGGAGGAGTTCCAATCTTTATAGCCACCACTACTTTTTTGGAGGAGTGCTGGTCTTTATAGTCAGTGTAGAAGAAAAAGAGAGGCTTGATAGCACAGCTGCTACTCCTCTGCTCATTATTTTCTGCCACTATAAACTGCTGCCATCTGCCTTGGAGACAATGTATGGACTAAAACCTCCACCAACTGTGAGCTAAATAAACCTTTCCTTCCTTCATAATGGGTGTCAGTATTTTGTCCTAGCAACAAGTAAAAAAAAATAAGAATTTGGTACCAGGAGTGGGGTCTTTGCTGTGACTACACCTGACAATATGAATTATAAGCTTTTGGAAATGGCTTATATAAAGAGAAAAAAGGTTTAGAGGCATTGCCTACTAGCAAAGTGCTGAAATGCCTTCGTAGAAAGCCTACCTATAAAGACCAGGCTAAAAAGATTTCTGCTGGAAAAAAAAAAAAAAAAAACCACCAGGCGTGGTGGTGCATGCCTGTAATCCCAGCACTCGGGAGGCTGAGGCAGGAGGATTGTTGTGAGTTCAAGGCCAGCCTGAACTGCATAGTGAGACCCTGTCTCAAAAAGACAAAAAAAAAAAAAGACCACATTAGTTGTTCGACTGGATGATTTGTGTTATGGCCTGGCAAAAAATGTTGTCTACATGTTGCTTCTGTTCAGAGACTTTGCCTGACACTGAGATTAAACATAGTGGACTGATTTTCAAAAAAAAAAATCTCAAAGCAGTCAAATTCTGAGGAAGTGGCAAGTCTATCATTGGGGGCTTTTAGTCAGATATATGTTGAGAGTCAAGAGCAAAGAGCCCAGCAGGACGTTTTGAAATGTCGTGACTTGAGAGGGGGGTGGGAGCACCAAAAGAGCAATGGACTACAAAGATAGAACTGAGAAAACCAAGTAAATCAGAAAGATGTCCTAGGGGCATCATAAGAGATGATAGTTTATTTCCCATTACACCCTCAAAAACACAAGGGTGAGGGACTTTGTTTGGAGAAAAAAGCTACAAAGCCCAATGTTCCAAGATGGAGGCAATGGCCACACCAGATTCCAAAATGGTACCAGCATAAAAAATTTGTTTCTCAAAATCAGGGTCAGAGTGCTTAGCAATACAGGCACTTGACCCCTGCAGCCAAAAGAGAAAAAAGCCTGGCTACTGCACCAGCTGGTAACACCCTGGGAGGCCAGACGGTGTGCTCCTGAGAAGGCAGTGTGTAAAGCTGTGAGTAAAAAGCCTATTCAATAAAAACCTCAAAAGTTTAAAAAAGCCAAAAGCATAGATTGTCTGTTAAAAAAAAAGCTACAAGACGAGGGCAAAAACAGTTCCTCCAAAAAGCCGTGAGAGCTACTAGCAGAAGTGCCATATGAGTGGAACTAAATAAGCTTTTAGAGCTCAAAACTCACTACACATTGCATCAGACGTTTCACATAAAATTACAAGACTTAATGTTTGCCCTTCTAGATTTTGCACTTGTTTTGGTTCCAGTGGTTTGTATCCTGCTATGTATACCTTTTGAAATGTTACTGTTTATCTTGTGCCTTTAAATGTTGAAAGAGGGACTCACAGCTTAAGAGTTTGCCTTAGATCTTGAGACCTAGACTTTTCAGCAACAGGGAAACTATTAGGACTTTAGCAACTCTTACAGATAAACTAAAGTGTCATTTGCTTTAAAGGATGTGCATGAATTTTTTAAGGACCAGGGACAAACTATTATGGCTCTCATAATGTTGATAGACTTAATAGTGATTCTTAATAATAGTTAAACCTGTGTTATGATGTTTAAGTTATAAAATGTTAATAAATATGTCTATGTACCTAGAGACTGGTTTAAAGTATATATATAGATGCCAAGTTGACAAGGGGTGGATTGTGGTAGCCAGAAGCTTAGCTGGATCCACTCAGCTACTCCACACCCTAGGGCAGAGAGGGCCTGCCCCAGTGACTCAGCACCTACAGGGTATAAGCTGAGAAAAGCCTTTGTGCACCACTTCCTCAGAGGATCTTGAACTTCCCAGCCACCACTGCAGAGTGGTGCACAATCTCCACAGGCACTGCCACTTCCTTGGAGGAGCACCAGTCTTTGTGGTCAGCATAGAAGGAAGAGAGGCTTGATAGACGCCACCGCTGCTGATCCTCCTCTGCTCTTCATTGTTTTCTGCTGCCATAAACTGTTGCCATCTGCCTTAGAGCCAACAAGATATAGACTAAAACTTCCACTAACTGTGAGCTAAATAACGCTTTCCTTTCTTAATTGTGGGTGTCAATATTTTGTCCCAGCAATGAATAAAAAATAACTGAGACTCCTCCTTAGAATTGTGGGGTTTGGGCTTTCACTACGAGGAACAATAAAGTGACTGAGACAAACACTGAGGTTCCCAACTTCCTACCCACTGCAGGCCCACAAGACGCATAATGCAGGTGAGGATTGCTGAATTCAAAGGTGATGACAAGTAGGCAGGTTGTCGCTGAAAACAGTGCAGCTCAGAAAGTCACCGGACTCCAGATGCAGAGACTGGGAGAGATAGCAGATAGGCCAAGATGGGTAGTGCAAGTCTTTCCTTTATTTTGGGTGTTGGATATTTTGTCCAAGCAACAAATAAAAACTGAGACAGCCTGAAAGCGTCTGTAACCTCCTCCCCTGCTCCTCCCTTTACTCCTGCTTCCTGTTTACCAAGCCACCCTGCTTTGAGCCAGCCAACTGTGGACTGGAATCTCTGCACACTGAGAGCACAGATCCACTGAAGACAATGCTCTGCACTGGAGGTGTGTAACTATACACATGGAAGGGGCCATGCGGTGGGGACCTCTTGCTGCTGCCCCCTAAAGAGTTCCTGCCTGGGCCAGACAAACCGTCCCCACTCCACCCCCATCCAAAAAACCAACAAAAAAAAAAAGTCAGAAAACCTCTATTTTTTTTCCTATAAAATGCTTTATTTTCTTTTGATCCAAGATTTGTGAGGAGGCTCCAGGAAGGTGAAAAGGCTACCTAGTGGCTGGAGGGAGAGGGTTAGGCTAAAATCCTGATGCCATGTGATAACAGGAGCCCTTCGGAGGCTGCTGGGCTCTCAGGTCTCCTAGTCCTGCTTGAAAAGAAAAGCCTTTGTGCACCACTTCCTCAGAGGATCTTGAACTTTCGAAGATGTACTAGCCTACCCTGTCCTGGGGGCTGCCAGCCTATAGAGATTGGTGAGGTATTCAGCTGTCTTCTTAGAGAGCTTCACTTTCTCATCTAGGAAGTGATTCTCTATGGAATCACAGACACGGGACTCAGTGTTAGCAGAGCCCGAGGCATGAAGATACAGAAGAGCTGGGTTCAGGTTCTTTTCCAGGATCATAACAGTTTCCATGGTGTCCAGGGTTTAACCCCACTTGTCTTTAGAAGGTTTCTGCATGTCTGGGAAAAGAACCCAGCTGCCATGCTGGTTGCATCTTTTTGAGACACCTGGTACCCTTGAGTTTCTCCTGGGCCAGCTCCTGGAAGAAATGGCCCACACCCATCAGAACCTCACTGTCACTGTCAAACTAGTAGCCCAGGGAGAGGTAAGTGTAGGAGGCCTATAGGCTGCATAAAATATTTTAACAATCTGTTGAATATTCCAGATGTCTTTCAAAGAAGAGACTTTCTCTTAGGAACAAAGATTCCAGAACAAGGGAACTCAGTTTTTCCTTTGACATATCTGATGAATAGTATGTTGTATTTATCAGTACCATACAAAAATATATAGATGGACAATGGGTATGTGTTACACACCTGTAACCCCTTCTGCGTGGGAGGCTGAGACAGGAGGATCACAAGTTTCAGGCTCTTCTGGGCAACTTTGTGAGATCCCATCTCAAAAGAGCAAAAATGAGACCCTGGGATGCAGCACAGTGGCAGAGCTTCTCTGGGTTCAGTCCCTAGTACCACCACCAAGAAAAAAGAACGATAGGGTGGCTTGAGCAAGGTATTTATTCCCTCACAGTTCTGGGGGCCAAAATTCAGAAATCAGGGAAGCATCAGGGTTGGGGGCAGGAAGCCTTCCCTGACTACTGATGGCCACATTCTTGCTGTATCCTGACGTAGCTCTTCTCCTTCTTAACAGCATACCAGCCCTGTGATATTAGAGCCTCATTCCTGACTTTATACACCCATAAATTACTTGCTAAAGGCTCTATATATCCAATGTGGACACAGTGGGAGTCAGGGGTTCAACATGAGCTTGGGACACAGTTCAGTTCACAGAATATACAGAGGACAAGTTAAGACTGAATAGAGCTTTGATGTCCCCAAGGGTAGAGGACACAGTAATTGGTGATGGATGACCATGCAGAGGGCCAATAAATGACCAAGGGGCTACTACTCAACCTGTAGCTGTGGAGTAGACTATTGGAACAGGCAAAGCTCTGCCTGAGCCAAGCTTCCAAAGGTTCTGCTACATGGGAATGGCAGCCACCCTGCCTCCCACCCACAGCCCAGCAGGAAGACCCAGGAGGAGAACAGCATCACATGCAGTAACTCCACATGCAGTGTCCCAGATCAACATTGACAAAGTACGGTAAACTGGAGCAGAACAAAGCAAAGTACACTTGTAACAAAGCCACAGGAGAACAGTGGCCCTTGCAGATGAACTGGAAGGTCACTGTGGTTGATAGGGGGCCAGGAGATGGGGAGTCTGTCCAGAGAAGTGGGACATTATTAAAGTATCACAATGATTTTATTCATCATTTAAAATTCTTCTCATAGCTAGCAGTTAAAAAGAGAAAAGTGAAATAAAAATTCAAAGCCAGGCATGGTGGTGCATGCCTATAATCCCAGCACTCAGGAGGCTGAGGCAGGAAGATCATTGTGAATTTGAGAACAGTCTGGGCTACAAAGTGAGCTCAAGGCCAGCAAAAACTGTATAGCAAGATCCTGTCTTTAAAAAAGAGAAGGAGCAAGAAGGAAAGGAGAGAAAGAATGGGAGGAAGGGAGGAGGAAGATGAGACAGGGAAGGGGAGGGAGGAGAAGAGGAGGAGGAAGGGCCAGTAAGATAGCTCAGCAGACTAAGCACCCGCTTAGGCAAGTGCAGGAACAAGGTCTGACCCCCAGCACCACATGCAGCACCAGCCCCACCCCCACCCCAGGCATGTTGAGCCAGCCATAGAGACTGGGCATGGTGGCACATGCCTGTAATCTCCGCACTGGGGAGACTGAAAACAGGAGGATCACTATGAGTCCCAGCTGTGTAGTGAGACCCTGTACCAGATATATAAAAAGAAAAAAAAAAAAAAAAATAGGAAGAGAAAGAAAGAAAAGGTGTGGTTCACTCTGCAAAGCCTGAGTCAGACATAGAGTGTTGGAGAGTCTAACACACTTCTCTAATGGAGCCCCAGGAGCTGAAGAAAAAGAAAGGCAGAAGCAATATTTGAAAACATAATAAAAGAAGATTTTTCCAAATTGAATACAGATAAACCCAGATCATGGTTTGCTAATCTTTGTTATCAAATGAACTCAAATCAGAATAAATGAGAAGAAAACCACACCTATTTCAGCATGAAAAATGCTAAAAGGTGTTAGTTTTTCATTGCCATGACAAAACACGTGACACACACAATTAGAAAGAGGCTGATCCACAGCCAGCCCACCTGAGGTGAGGCAGGCACAGATGGCAGGAAGGTATGACGAGGACAGCTACTCAGCCTTCACCCCTCTGCAGCTCGAGGAGAAACTCTTGGCTGAGGAGAATCTGGTCCAGCAGGCCACACCCTGATGCCCATTGGCCTATGAACTTAATGAGGTCACACCCTGAAGTCCCACCTCTGTGTACTCTGCCTTGAGGACCATATCTTCAACACAACAAGCCTTTGGGACACATCTGAGACCGAAACTAGTGAAAACCAGAGAGGGTTTGTTCAGCCGCCCCTGGCTGCATCCTTGCTGCCACAGTTGTCTTGGTTTGGGAGGCCACGCTCTGAAGTTCACTGTGGACAATTAGCAGCTTGTGACTGAATGTTTGACCTTCAAATTGACATTCAAAGCAGGTGTCCCCTCAACCTCAATTATGGCTAGGGCTCTTGCGGAGTGTTTCTGGAGAAGGGAGGGAAAACAGAGTAAGCTACTTCACAACTGAATCTTCTAGGCTACCATGCTTTCCCACAGGACAGGGAGCCTGTGGGTGCAGGCATTGCTGATCACCGCACCCTTTCGGTCTTCCTCAGCAGCATAGGTGAGGTTCTGGCTGACGCAGGACCTCTCTGGAGTGGGGACAGTCAGCCTTCCAGTATGTGAGTCAGGCACGGCAGTTGCCTGACACACGGAGCAGGGCCTGGGCAGGGGCTTGGTAGGGCCTGTGCCCAGTGTCCAGTTTCATTTAAAGCAAGAACTTCTCTTACTGACCTGGGTTTTTACCTTGGAAGAGTTGGGTGTGCTTAACATATTGCCCACTGTGACAGCCATATCTTGGCCTGTCTTTACTTCTCTATACTTTTCCTTTCGTCCTCATCTGGACCCTGATGGCTGATCTCTGATCACAGAAAAAGCTGTGGTCAGGGGGTTAGAGGGGCCTGGGGCTCATCTGAAAACTGTCCCACTCTGAGTATGTTCTGCAGGGTGGAAAGGCAGTTAGGGAATATAGGGAGGAGGCTGGGGAACTCTGAATCTCTCTGGGGTGCCAGCCTTGGGTGGAGTACTGAATATTTACACTGGCCTGAGAATCAGAAGGAGAAGTCAAGGAGCCCACCCACTGTGGCTGCTTTCACGAATCAGGTAGGAGAGATTCATACTATATAACCCTGGGAAACAGGCCAGCATCTAACAAGGGATCATCAAGGATATTAATTTCCTCTTCCTTGGAGGCCTCTTTTAGTACCACAGCTTTTACACTTCCCGAAGATAAAGAGCATAAATGCCTGAATAGTAGGGATTTTATGCTATTTTCCTTGCCATAAAAAAAAAAAAAATCTAACTGAAGGACAGTATTGCAATCTAGGCTGCCATTCCAGTCAGCTACCTAAGAGAGTAAACTCCTAAAAGATCAGGGTAGAGCCTCCCTGGGACCTCCAGCTAGCTACTAGAGAAACAGTATCCCTTAAATTTATCCAATAACAAAAAATTCAATATAATCACAACAGCTTTTTTAGCACTTAAGAGAAAAAAATAAAAGAAAAAAACTTTAAAAATTTTCTAAGTAAAAAAGTAGCTCTACTTTAACATATTCACAGTGGGCTGAATTAACTTATTTTTTTTTTTTTTTTTTTTTTTTTTTTTTTGTGGAACCGGGGATTGAACTCGGGCCCTTGTGCTTGCCAGGGAAGCACTTATTCCATTGAGCCATCTCCCCGGCTGAATTAACTTATATTCCTTTGTTCCACCCAGGCCCTTGGGAACCTTTCTAAGTTACCTGAATTTCAGTTAGGAGAAACCAGGAAAGGATGTAACTGATTCAGAAGAGAAGATGGGCAAAGTTCCATAGCCCCATGAAAACAGGCTTCAGAAGTGTAACAAACATGCTGGAGCCACATGAACAGTGATGGTTCCCTAGAAAAGTGATACACAGAGACAGAAGGCCCCCTAGGGGAAAGCTCAGGTGAGACTTTGATCACAAAAAGTGAGGCAGCTACTCAACCTAGAGGCCAAGAATGAAGCAGCAGAACTGGCACCCCCCTTCCAGGGAGAATGCTGCCATGTCCCACAGGTCGCAGGGAGCACTTCATGCATACCTCAGGCCTTGGGGTAAACCTGCCTGAGGAGAGCAGTATGGGAATGGAGAGATGCACTACATGAAAGATGCAGCAGGCCATACTGGGGCTGCATGGTGGGGAGCGGTGGAGCAGACAGCTAAGCTCTGGACCCCTAACAAGCTGCCAGAGGTCCCAAGCTTCCACTAACTATTCTTACCTCCTGCCTGGTTCATCAAAACTCTTATCAAGGTCTGGACCTTCCTAGCTTCTTGGTATCCTGAACAAAGAACAGACTAAAACACATGCACAGGATAGTAAGGTATTACATTTATTAAAGGTATTGCCATATATGTTGGTACATGCCTGGAATCTCAGACCTTGGAAGGTAGAAGCAGGAGGATTGCTGCAAAATTGAGGCCAGCTTGGAGTTCAAGCTGTATAGTGAGTTCAAGGCCAGCCTGGACTACCCAGGAAGACCCTACCTCAAAAACAAATGAACAAATAAAATAAAGGTATTAAAGAAGGAAAAGAATGTATACTCTGCAGAATCTGGAGTGAGTTGCTGAGAAAGAGAACACAGTGGTGACAAGGTTAATGGCTGCTGTCTTTTGTATCCCCTGTTCTGATGTAGGCCAGCCTATCAAATACCTTCTTTTTGTGTGTGTGTGTGTGTGCTTTAAACAATTTATTTAACTGAAATGGACTTAACATTTGTTTCTGAAGCGACTTCCTTTAATTTGATATATCTTTTCCCCATGATGATTTACAGGATCTTCAAGTCAATATAAATATTTTATAAATATTTGAATATTTGGGCACACATCTGCACAATACCTCAGCAATACCTTTCAGCAAGAAAAACACTGAAGAGTAAAGACTACACACAATTACTAGGTACAGTGAACATCTGCTGCAAATATTTCTGAGGTAAGAAGGCATCACATACCTGTTCAACTAAAAAAAACATCCTTATAATATAGGGTGATTTTAGTTTTACAAGGGACCTAGAACACTTAAGCTGCCAATTAGGTACTGAATGGCAGAGCAACACCCCCAGTTTATGCCATGAATTCATAGGGAATAGGTTCCAGCACCTCAGGTTCCTTTCCATTGGTCCTCACAAAGCGCGCTTCTCTGGGAGGGGCAGGCTGGTGCTTCATTTGAACCCAGGTACCTTTCTCTTTGGCTTCCCTCTTTTTGTGATCTTTTTCCTTGACACGTTTCAGGAAGCTATCACAACTTTTTGAGTGTTTAATATGCTCAGTACGCACATTAATCCTCTTGGCAAGTATCTTGTCCTTAACTTGCTTGTTTACAACAACACCAACAGCATGCTCGGTAACATTGTAGACTTCCCATTTTGCCATGGTAACATTTGTGAGGTGTTCCTCTCTGCACAGTACCCATTCCCTTGATGTCTACAATATCACCCTTTTTGTAGATTGCCATGTATGTGGCCAAAGGAACAACCCCATGTTTTCTAAAAGGCCTGGAAAACATATACCAGGTTCCCCTCCTCTTGCCCTTTGTGTTAGTCATTTTGGAAAACTACTGGAAGATAGTGGTTCCAGCCAAAAGGCTCAAATACCTTCTTAATCTTGTGCCAGAAAAACAGAAGACGAGGGCCAGGGAGATGGCTCAGTAGAATAAGTGATTCCCTGGCAAGTGCAAGGGCCTGAGTTCAATCCCTGATTCCACCAAAAAAAATTTTCATTAATGATAAAATAAGATGAAAACATAGATATAGATGTTAACAGTTGCTAACAAAGTGATGGAGTTTTAAACATATAAAAGTGCTCACATTATATATGCACTGTTCTGTTCATTGTTTGTATATTTAATTTCAGTGAAAAAGTGTTCTTAATCCCCCCAAAAACAACTAAGATTAGCACTCCCACACCCCAGAAAAAAAAAAAAAATAGAAACAGCTTTCAAAAACTGGAAGCAAAACAGTGCAACAACACAACTCCAACAAGCTGAAACATTCACAGAATCAAGATAAGGAAAAGAAATAATGAAATGTGCTTCCCGAGCACAGGCACCCGCTGTGTTGCTACGGTTTGGATTCGAAACGTCCTGCCAAAGCTCACATTTTGAAGGTTTTCTGCCCAGAGCAGCAGAGGGGGACCTCTAGGAGGTGATTAGATCCTAAGGCTTGTCAATAAATTGATCTATTGATTGACTCATGGCTAAGTAAAGCTAGGGTAAGGGCCTTGCTATAAAATTTAGCTCTATCTCTGCTTCCTGGCTACCATACAGTTGGAAGCCTCACTCCCCCAGTCCCCTGCCATGATGTTCTGCCTCCACACAGCCCCAGGCACAACAGAACCCACCAGCATGGACTAAACCTCTGTGCCTGTGAGCCAAAGCAAGCCTTTCCTCCTGCAAGTCCATGGTCTCAGGTAGGACACAATGACAGCAAGCCAGAGTGCACATGCACTCCCACCCTTTTATCTGTGTTCACAGCGTGGAGGAGGCATCATCAGGGCAGCATTCTGAAGTCTTGGAGACAAAGTCATGTGACAGTAGGAGTATCCTCTGCTGAGAATGCAGAAAACAGTGAAGAGCTCTGTTCCCTTTCTAAAACAAGACAAATTGAATGAGCTGCAAAATTATGGCTTTTCTTGTATCCATCAAAGAGCCAGTGCCGCAGATTAATCCACAAGCCAAGATTCATCACACTCTCAACAGACAGCAGGGAGAGCCAAGGCCACCGTGAAGTAGACAAGATTTCAGATAAAGCTGTTAGCAAGTGATTAAAAGGCTAGTGTGGGCTGTGTGAGCGTAGAGTCCTGTGAGCAGGGACATCAAGGAGGCTTCTTCCCATGCATAGCTCTCTATAGAGCTCCTCAGGTCTTTCCCCACAGAAAAGACTGGGAATAGCTGTCTTAGTTACTTTTCTCTCATTGCTGGGACAAAACACAAGGCACCCAAAATCAAGGAAGGAAAGGTTTATTTAGCTCACAGTTCCTGTGGGTTTCAGTCCATACACAGCTGGTTCCAAGGCAGAGTGGCACATGGCAGTGGGCAGCAATGCATGGTGGCGGAAAAGAGCAAAGGGAGAAGCGGTGGTTGTGGCAGCTAGCAGCCTCTCTCCCTTCCTTATATTGTGTTCAGGCTCTCGGCTCCATGGTGGATGTACCACTCACACCCATCATCCCCACAATGGATCATGAATTAATCACAAACTCTGGAAGCCTCAGTCAGTGACTTCATGAGGCTTTGTAGAGGGACAACTAGATACAAACCATAACAGTAGGGCATAACCAGAAATAGCCATTCTGGTAGGAATACCTCCAAAGGGGAGCAACCACCCATGGGTCATCATGAAACAATACATGCTGAGGCTGGAGGAAAGGCAAGAGTTCCTCCCATTCCCTACATACACGTGAGTACCAGCTGGAGCTAGGAGAAGGTCGAGGGACATATCTCACCTTTCAAGGGTTAGAATCCACTAGGCCCATCTCTTTGGAGGTCTTCTGATTCTGAAAGAATATGATCCCTAGAAATACTCTATGTAAGATCCAAGGCCAAGCAGTGAGGTCAGGGCATCAGAGGACTCCATTTGTGCCCAGATACCACTTCACAAACATTAGGAAACAAGGCAGTGCAGTCTGCTATGGAGATTGAGGAAATGGAGAGGGGCCCAGCTGGGTGCACATGGGGGCCTGGAGCTGAAGGTTCAGTGAGAACAGAGAAGAGCTTCTCACCTACTCAGTCCCCCTTAGAACACTGGGAAAATCAATGCTGGAAACTAAGCCTCCTCAGAACACTGGAAAGACCCATTTAAGAAAAGGCCCACTTTGGCAAAAGCTAGCACCAAAGGATTTTGAGGTTAGAGGTACATAAAATGTAAGCATAGAAACAGAAAAACCTAAACAGACTCAATGACAGTCTAACAGAAAACATACCATAAGTCGAAAGACAGGTGCCAGCTCTGAGATGCAAGTGCCACTGACCTCAGGCACTATGGCACAGGACACATTGTCTGACTCCTCCTGGCTAATAAGTATCACATACACACTGCCAGAGGTGAACTCTGCACAACCAGAATCAGATGCACAGATGTAGGGATTATCAGACAGGAATTTATGTTGCAGGTTCAAGTGGAAAAGGCAAACATGAATGAAAAGATAAGGAATTTAGGTACTGTCTTAGTTACTTTTTACTCATTGCTGGGACAAATACCCGACACTCAAAATGAAGGAAGCTCACAGTTTGTGGAGATTTCAGTTCATCCTCCACTGGCTCCAAGGCAAATAATAGCAGTTCATGGCAGCAGAAAGCAATGAAGAGCAGAGGAGGAGCAGCAGCTGCGGCGTCCATCAAGCCTGAGGACAGGCACTCCACAGCGAAGAGCAAAGATCGTAGCTCCTCTGAAGTGGCACAGCTGCAAGGATCAAGGTCCTGTGCAGACTAGGACTTCTCCAAGGAAGTGGGGCAGGGAGGCATAAAGCAGAGAACAACCTTTCAAGATCTGGCTGCAAAGAGCAGGAGAGGAGTAGCAGCAGCTCAAGCAGCTAACTTCTCTTCCCTTCTTACATTGAAATGCAAATTACCTGCCCCAGGGCAGGTGCAGCCCTCACACCCACAATAATCAATCACAAACTCCAAAAGCTGCCCCAACACTGCAAGAGGTTTGGAGGGACACCTAGACACAAACCATAACATTCTGCCCCTGGACCCCCAAAGACTCATGCACATCCCTTTACGCAAAAGACATTCTAGTCCATTTCCAAGAGTTGCCAAATTACCAACAGTTTCAGCATTGCTGAAAAGTCCCTGTCACAAGTCTCCTCCAAAAGCCAAGGCAAACTCCTAGCTGTGAACCCCTGTACAAAAGTTAAACACTTGCAACATTCAGTGGTGCAAAACAAACATTACCATTCCAAAAGGTACAAACAACAGGATAACAAGTCCAACATCCAGCAGGGCAAACATTAAATTCTGTAGGTCCTTGTGGAACATCCAAAGGAATCTGTGGCAAATTTTGAGCTCCCTGTGGCTTCACCCCTCCAGCACTTCTGGTAGCTCCCATGGCTTCTCCCTTAGGCCAGCTTTGCTCCCTCCTTGCTGTTTCCCTTAGGTGAACCCTATTCCTGGCTTTTCCAAACTTCTGGGGTTTTCACTGAATAGACTTCTCATTCACAGCTTTACACATTGCCCTCTCAGGGGCACACTGCCTGGCCTCCCAGGCCTTCTTCTGAAATCTAGGTGGAAGCCTTCTTAACCTCAGAACTTCTGCATTCTCAGTGTACCTAAAACCACCACCACATGGATGATGCCAAGGTCTGTTGCCAGCTGGAGCAGTGGCCAGGTTTTCTTCTCTCTTGGCTGTAGGGTTTAAGCGCATGAATTGCTGAGCACTCATTCTGATTCTGAGGAATAAATTATCCATGCCAGCATAATTCTGGAATCTGGTGTGGCCATGCTGCCATTCTAGAACAAGGGGCTCTGTGGTTTTCTTGTCTAGGCAAAGTCCCTGACCTTTGAAATTCTTAGACTGCAAAGGGTGGAGGCCTACCACCTCCTGTGATGCCCTCAGGCCATCTTTTCCTTTCTCTTGTTCCTTCCTGGCAAGGGAGATTCTCTCAGCTCCATCTTTGCTCTCCACAGCAGTATTAGAGCTTCCTTTCTGGCCAAACTCACATTTTGAAACATCCTGCTGGGCTCCTTGCTCTTCATTCTCAACATAAATCTAGCTAAAAGCCCTCTGTAATAACCATGCCATTGCCCCAGTATTTTTTGTTTGTTTGTTTTATTGAAGTACAAATATCATTGAGATAGTTTTAAGATACCTTGACAAGATGGATTTGATAAATTAATACAATGCAAACTGTTTTCATAATGTTTTGGTATCATAGAAGGTGCATACATGATATTATACTTACATTATTATAGCATATGACTTATCAGTAATGAAAGAGAATGTAGCTGTTTGTGTATCTTATTTTTTTATACCTGAATTACATCAAAGATTCAATAATTAATACTTCCTACCTTGTTATTTTCCTAGTGGTTGTCCATAGTACTCGAAGCTGACATAATATCCTGTCCAGCCACCATTAGTGCAGATCTTGCCTCTCATAGGATTATGTAGAAGCACAGCTTCCACTGTACTGTCTATACACACACATCATAATTCTTCCTTTCTATACCCCTTCCTTTGTCTACACCTGCCAGAGATAGGCACTCCATTGTCATTTAATAAACTTAGGTGCTTGAACTCAACAACACAATCCGATACAGTCCAGCATTCCAAAGAAGTTGTCAACCATAGCCATTTACAGCTCAGCTTAATATTATGGCCCCACGATGTATACTTCATTTTTATACTTTTCTGCTGGATGGTTAAGACCTAGACAGAGCAAGACTTATATACCAACACATGTACTTTATGTTTCTTATGAGGTCAGTGAAGTCCCCTCAGGTTTGTCTTGTAGTCCTGTACCTTATTCTCTGTAGATCCTTTGTCTGTGTCATCTATGTGGATGAGTCACGGCCAATGCTTGACCAGTTTGCTCTCCATGAGAGTTTGAGAGAACGTTTTCTCCTTCATGTGACTCTCCCCAGGCACGCTATAGAACTTCAATCTCTTTCCTCTGTGGCTCCATAATCTCTTTGTTCAGAAAATTTGGAGCTCAACTGAGTTTCATGATGTTGCAGTACAGGTTCTCCTATGTCCTGAGTCTTCGTGGACCTTCAAAGGCCAGAGCCAAAATGTTGGCTGGCCTTGTGGCTCTTCTATTTCTCCAGCTTTGATCTGTGAACTTAGGTTGTTAACCATCCAGAAGAAAATCTGATTAGTATCCGGGAGCATATGCCATTCACTTTGCCTTATCAGACTCAATTGATTTTAGTTGTTGTTGTATGTTTCCTTTTGTATTTCTGCTTTTCGCTTCTTATACTAGGGAGACTATATGATATTTACACATGTGTGTCTGGTTTATTTCACTTATGAGTATATGTTCAAGTGGCATCCACTTCAGTATAAATGCTTCAAACTTGTTATTCTTAATAGCTGAGTAATACTCCATTATATAGAAATACCACATCTTTTTCAACCATTCCTCATGTGATGGACATCTTGGTTGTTTTGCTATCACACATTGTGCTGCAATAAACATAGGTACACAAATATCACTATGATACAATGTTTTTAGTTCCTTTGGGAAAATTCCCAGTAGGGGGATAGCTGGCTTGAATGGGATTTCTAGTCCTACTCTTTTGAGGAGTCTCCACACTGACCTCCACAATGGTTGAACCAGTCTACATTCCCACCAGCAGTGGAGAAGTGTTCCCTTTTCCCTACAACCTCTCCAACATTTATTGTTGGTTGATTTCCTTATGATAGCCATTCTTTCTGGAGTGAGATGGTATCTCAGTGTTTTTATTTTCATTTCACAGATGACTAGCGATGTGGAGCATTTTTTCATATATTTATTTGCTTCTTTAATTTCGTCCTCTGAGAAATGTGTATTCATCTCAGATGCCCATTTCTGAATTGGGTCTTTAAATGTGAAGGCCCTGTTATATCTTAGTTCTTTATATATTCTAGACAGTAGACCTCTGTCTGATTGCTTATTAGTTAGGATTTTTTCAAAATTTGTGGGTTGTCTTTTCACTCTGTTGACAATTTCTTTTGACATGCAGAAGCTCCTTAAGAGTTGATCCCAGTTGTTGATTCTTTCAAGTGCTTCCCATGAGAATATATGTTTGTTCATGAACTCTTTACCTACCCCTATGTCTTCAAGAGTTCCTCCTACTTTCTGTTCCAGGAGATTGAATGTTTCTGTTTTAATGTTTAGATCTTTAATCCATTTTGACTTTAGCTTAGTGCATGCTGATAGAGCTGGGTCAAGTTTTAGTTTTCGGCATGTAGAAAGTCATGTGAAATAAATTTTAGAAATGATTTCTCTTGCCCCAGTATTTGGCTGCTTTGAAATTTCTTTTTCAAGATTAACTAGTCCACTGTACTTAATCTCAGTCTCAGGCAAAGTCTCTCTGGACAGAAGCAAAATGCTGACAAACTTTTTGCCAAGGAATAACACAAATCCTCTGCAGTCCAACAACAATGTGGTCCTTCCCAGTAGAAACCTCCCCAGCCTGGTCTTTACAGTTAGGCTTCCTATCAGCACTCTGGTCTGAACTCTGGCCAGAATCTCCCAAACAGAACAGTGGAAGCTGTTTCAGCGCTTCGCTTGTGGCCACTGAACCTTTCCTATCTCTTGTCATAAGCCACTCCCAAAATCTTATAATCCACATGGTCAGGGTCAGCCACAGCAATGACCCCACTTCTCTGGTACCAAATTCTATCTTAGTTGCTCTTCTCTCTTTGCTGAGACAAATAGTCAACTCAAAATGAAGGAAGGAAAAGTTTATTTAGCTCACAGTTACTGGAGGTTTCAGTCCATATTCAGCTGTCTCTAAGGCAGAGCAGCACATAGCAGAAACCTACTTTGCATGGTGGTGGCAAAGAGCAAGAGCACAAGGGACAGGTAGTAGCAGACACCTCAAGCCACTAGTTTCCCTTCCTTACACTGAAATGCAAATTACCTGGCCCAGGGCAGGTGCAGCTTCCACTCCCACAATAATCAATCACAAACTCCAGAAACCTCAAGACTGCATGAGGCTTTGGGGGGACACCTAGACACAAACCATAACAGGCACCAAGATAGAAACCAAGGAAATGGAATGTGCAAAATAAAAAGAGTAAGAGAAGGAGGGCTTCTAACACTGGGTAATGAGTAGGCTCAACTCAGTCAAGGAAGAATCAGTGAGCTTTAGGTGCAGAAAAATCGAACTGACACACAGAGAAAAAACTGGGAAAAATAAATGAACAAACAAAATATAAAAGAGAAAAACAAGCCTGGTGGCCCATTCAGGAGTAGTTGAGATACTAGAAAGAGGTAACAGAATAGGGTAAGAGAAATACTTTAAGAAAACAATGGCTAGGGCTGGCCAGATAGCTCAGTGGACTAAAGTGCCTGCTTAGGCAGGCTCAGTGACTGGGGGTTGATTGCCAGCATGCCATTCTGGCCCTGCACCCTGGGGCGCTCTGAGACAGTAACTGAGAGTGGGCACAGTGGCGCACGCCTGTAATCCCAATGCTTGGGAAGCTGAAAACAGGAAGATCACTCTGAGTCTAATCTGTGTGGTGAAACCCTGTAGACCCTGTGCTAAATATATAAAATTAATTAATTAATTAATAATGGCTAAGAACTTTCCAAAAGGAATGAAAGACATCACTTCACAAATCCAAGTAAAGAAATCCTTAGTCATGGATCTGGGGAGATGGCTCAGTGGAATAAGTACTTCCCTGATAAGTGCAAGGGCCTGAGTTCAATCCCTGGTTCTGCCAAAAAAGAGAAAGCCCTAACCAGAATTAAAAGTAGTTTTTAAAGTCACAATATATTCAAACTTTTGAAAACAAAAACGACATTTTTTGCTCTTCTCTTGAGACAGGGCCTCACTATGCAGCTCAGGCTGACCATAAACTCACTTTGTAGCCCGGCTTGGTCTCAAACTTGCAATGATCCTCCTGCCTCAGCCTCCTGAGTACTGGGATTACAGGTGTGTGCTACCATGCCTGGCCAGAAAAAGACATATTGTGTCCCGTCTAGCGGGTCAGTCAATGAGGGTCACCTGAGAGAGGAGCGGGGAATGAAGGAGGGGACAAAGGACAGGAGACACGAGAAATGGAAACAAGACAGGATTCTGATCAAGTCTCAGAAGCGACATGGCTTTTATAGCAGAGGGAGAGGAAGTCAGCATCACCAATGACGTGAGCATACTAAGGCAATCTTATAGGCTAGAGGCACTCATGTGATCCACTGGGGGAGTATGCGGCAGGAAGTCATGATGTGGCAGCTTTGCTGGTAGAGAAACCTATTTCCATAAGACAATGGAGGCTCTGGGGCTATCGTGCCTCCCACATATTGCAGGTAAACAGAGAGAAAAAATGGCATGACACACACAGATGAAAAAGAATGAGAGCATGCATGGTGTCAGAGGGTACACAGAACGGGAGACTAGGAAGGACACATTTAAAGACTATAAGCCCATGGGCTGGGTGTGGCTCAAGGGTGGAGCTTAGTGTTTCTTGAGGTACCAAGTTCAAGTGCCCCAGTAATGACAACAACAATAAAAGCCCATATTTCTATACCAAAGGAGAGATTTATCATCCCAATGAAGATGGAGAAATCTCATTGTGGTTGACCATTCTTATTGATCCCCACTCAAACTCTAGACAGAAAGTTAGGTAGAGAATGTGATGTGAATTAAAGAAAGGCCTGCCTAATGGGTTACTTTCCCAGTTTTTGTTCCTTATCTCCCAGCTTGAACAGAAAGATCCCATGCAGACAGCATGAGCTCCAGGCACACCTACTTTTCTGGGCAGAGAGAGAGAACACTGCAAACCAAGGTACATGAGTAAAATTCAGTTGCTTTTGTTTTGGTGTTTGCTTTTTTCCCTCAGCTCTTTCCACCTATGGGGACCTGATCACAGAGCTTCCCTGTGACACATAAGCAGAGCAGACACAAAACCCTGAGAAGAACCCTCATCAGTCAGGCGTGGAACAAGGAAGAGGTAGGCCTGTGTTCCCATGAGGGGATGGGGTGTGGGATCCCTTACAGTTTCTTGTGTCATTGCCCCTTAGCCTGAGGGCAACCCTGGTGATGGGGAACTGTGGGACAGTAGGGGCAAAGTTTTTAAAAACCCATCTGTTTTTGGTGGAACTAGGGATTGAACGGAGGCCCTTGTGCTTGCCAGGGTAGCACTTATTCTACTGAGCTATCTCTCTGGCCAAGAACCCATCTTTATAAGCAGAGGACTGTATAGGGGCCCTGGGAGCTGGTGATAGTGACAAATCTCAGAGAGGAGAGATGAAGAGGACTCCCTAGCTCCCAGGCTACCATGCTGAGCAGCACCTAAAGGGACAGCAGGGCAAGGCCCTTGAAAGCTGACCTAAGACAAGATTGGGCCCCTAAAAGGGAAGACAGAGCTTGAACTCTGAAACTGAGCCCTGAAAATGATTCAGAGTTTGAAGTTATCAGAGGAAGACTACTCAGCTACTACAAACATGTTTCTTCAGGGGCCAAGGAGATGGTTCAGTGGAATAAGCACTTCGCTAACAAGTACAAGAGCCTGCGTTCAATCCCTAGTTCTGCCAAAAAAAAAATTTTTTTTTTCAGATAAAAGTAAGCTCTCTTGAAATCTTTGGAAAAATAGAAATTTCAGTAGAGAAACAGATAGTATCTTCTTTCTAACCCACAGAAAGTTAGAATTTAAAAACATTATATTCCTGGGCCTGCTGTGCTGGCTCTACCCTAGGGGCAACTGAGACTGAGCATGGTGGTGCACACCTGTAATCCCAGCTCTTGGGAGGCTCTAAACAGGCAGATCACTCATAGTCCAATCTATTAGTGAGTCCCTGAACACCCTGTAGACTGTTCCCTAAAGTACAAAATAATAATAATAATAATATTAAACACTTTGCATAGCCTCAAAAGTAGAACACAATCAACAGAGGACAGACCTGTCAAAACAACGATGGAACACGTGTGTGTATGTGTGTGTGCATGTGTGTATGTGTGGTACATGGGATTGAATCCAGGACCTTTGTACTATGTCCCCAGACCTTCTTAAATTTTTTATATTTTTGAGACAGGGTCTTACTTGGTTGCCCAGGGTAGGCTGAAATTTGCACTTATTTTGACTCAGCCTCTCAGAATGCTAACTTAAATAAGGTTTCTATGTATTTTAGACTGGCCTTGAACTCACAGTGATCTCTCTGCCTCAGCCTCATGAGTGCTGGGACTATGGGCAGGTGCCAGCATACCAAACCACCAAAGATGGAATCTTTGCACTTGCCTGGGAAGCGCTTATTCTACTGAGCCATCTGCCTGGCCCCAAAAGAGTGGAATCTTGAATGCAGCAAGAGAGAATGGCCTCATCAAATACCAAGCACCAGCAGAAAGACTATCAGAGTCTCTAGAGACTCTGGAGATGAGGTAGTGGGCCAGTATCTTTAAATTACTGAAAGAAAAACTGTCAGCCAAGAGAATTAGCTGACACAACTATTCTTCAGAAGTAAGGAGGCAATGAGACTCCCAGAAAAACAGGGGCAAGAGTGTTGGTCATTACAAGACTGCAGTGCTTGTGGTGTACAAGGAGATGAGCAGAAAGACCACAACAAACATGCAAGAACTATTACAAGCCTAAAAGCCAGCTCCAGTGCAGCTTTGATGTGACTGTACATTTGGTTTTGGTGTAACTTAAGAAGCAAAATTATTAAAAATTATTGGTTTCTGGCTTGAGACACACGATGTAAAAGGGGTAATTTTGTGGCATCAAAAAGAAAAATGATCACTTCTTGGCCTTTTGGCTAAGATCAAGTATAATAATGAAAATGACTTTGACCAACTCTATATTCTTCTTTTTTTTTTTTTTTTTTTTTTTTTTTTTTTTTTTT
>PVKA01037600.1:9420-20979 GCA_004027165.1 Ctenomys sociabilis | reverse complement strand
TTTTCCTCCCTCTTTCCCTTTTCATCTCCCTCCCTCCCCCTCCCTCCCCTCTCCCTTCCCTCCCTTCTTCTCCCTCTCCCTCTCCCTCCTCACACCACTCTAGTGGATTGCCCACTTGTGGTCAGCCTGTAACACCCAGCTGGACTGAACCGAATGGTGCCGGGTGTGGGAGGCCCACCTGAGGATTGCTGCTCACAGCACATAAAAAGAACTGGAGAAGGAGAGTGCTGTTGGGAGCAGTTGCTTTGGCTGTTCTCAACCTCAAAGGAGCACAGCTCCTTGCTGTTGCTGACCATGGCTGCAGTTCACTCTGGGGGTGCTCTGGTCCTTCTTTTGAGCACCACTTCCTAGGTCCAGAGGGGAAGCAGGTGCACTGTTCGTGTCCTGTTGCATTAGGTTTCCTGGTATGGACTCAGCTGCTCTCATGACTGGAGGAGCTTAGGACCTCACTGTCACCGAGGATGGCTGTGGTCCTTTTGTGTGGGGAGCTCTGGCCTCACCTTGACCATTGCTTCCTGGCTCCAGTATAGACCCCTCATCTGCTAGCACGGGTCCTTCATCCCTCTGGCACAGATTTTCTAGCGTCCACCACTGACCTTTGGACCTTCCTAGTGTAAATCCGTGATAGGCCTGCATGAGACACTGCCATGGGCTCCTGGGCTGCAGCCGGACCTGTAGGGGCATTGCCAGGGCTCCAGGTCCTCAGCTGGACTCAGGCAGTGCATTGCTGTGGGACTCAGGTCCTCAGCTGGATTCTCTGGGATAGTAGTGTTGGGCAGATTTCCTGCCCTCTCTTTGTATGTGACTCTTTGGGTGACCTTTGTAAAATAATCTTCTGAATTATGTGTCCTGTATTGTTTTCCTTGTAAACCATGACCACAACACACACACACACACACACACACACACACACACACACACACACACACACGCACATTACCATCTGTGTGGAATAAACTGTGTGAATCTTTTTTCTTTGAGACATCTTGCTATGTAGCCTGGGCTGGCTTCAAACTCACAATGACCCTCATCCTTCAGGCTTGCAGCTGCTGGGACTACAGGTAACACTGCCATTCCTGGAGTCTTCAGCAGAAATAAGAAGAAACAAAGCTCCCCTGCCTCCGCCTCTCCTCCATCCTGCGGCTACTTGCATTGTCTGGCTGTGTGTTCCTGGGGAGCGTGCTCTACAGTCCCAAGGGTCACTTCCAAGGCACCATCATGGGCCGCTGACATTGGCTGTGACAGAATGATCTCTGTCATTCCCCCTAGCTACCTCTAGGGCAGGAGAGGGGTCTACTCATCCCCAGATCCTGGAGCCCAGGGAAGAGCTTAGTATATGAGAGATGTCAAGAGATTTTTATGAGCCAAACTCTTGGGAAGATAGAGAAAATGCATTTGAAAATGAAGTGTGTTGTGTGCATATGTGTGTGTGTGTGTGTGTGTGTGCTTGTGCCCGTGCACTTGGTAACTATAGAGTGTTACACAAATCTAAATCCAAGTTCGATTACCAAGAGCTCTTCGGGGGTTTTGCCAGGGTGTGGCCAGACTACCTGGGTCACCTTGATCAGCCTTGGAGTTTCAGACCTTGCCATGCAGGTGAGTGCAATTCTTCAAGACTGACTTCGGTACCAGAGACCCATGAATGAAAATATGATCTCATCATTTAGCTGCGGGAGGAAAGGGAAAGTCTCAGAGGACCAACCAAAGCCACGCCATGGGGCAGTCAGCAGAGCCGTGGCCACAGGCAGCCCATGGCGGGGGCACAGGCGTGGGAGCCCTTCTCTAACGAGTCCAGAACGGGAACTGGGATCTTGAGGAGCAGAGGTAATCCCACTCTGCGGATACTTAGGAGCACAGTCAAGGGTAAGAAGGCCCCTGAGAAGCATAGCAAAGAGGATCCATACTTGGGTTAGCCTCTTGGAGAGACCAACATGTAGCTGAGCAGGATGAAAAGTGCTCGGCAGCGGAGAAGAGGAGGGCGAGGACCTCTCTGAGCACGCAGATGCTCTGAGCACACGGAGGCTCCTGGGGTAGCTGTGGCCAGCCAAGGGCTGGCACTGAGATTCAGGGACAGGCACCGCAGGGCAGCTTGTGTGCGATGGCGGTGGATGGTGCTCTAGGCCAAGGGGAAGCAAGAACCAGCACATGGACGTTTGTGCCAGGCATGAGGTCTTTGGTGATGGGGTCCATGCTGCCCTGCACACTGAGGTTCTGGTCAGGTCCTGGAGAACAAACACTTATCCTAACTGGTGGCTGAGTCCCACCTATGGGAACATAAGGGTAGAATCGCCCGTCATTTGGGACATCAAAAGAAGTCAGGTCCTTGTCACCTCTGAGTCTCCTGGGTTATCTGCTGTCGCTGCCTAAAGAGGGGGTTGGAGCAACTACAAGATCTGGGGAGGAAGGAGCCTGGTGTAGCCCTCAGCTCTGCCCCCATGGAGCAAGTCCCTTTCCCCAGGAGCCCAGGCTGCTTCTGCAGCCGCACTGCAGGGTGGGGCACGGTGCTGGCAGGCAAGCAGGCATCCGAGTCTCTTCTGTGGCTGGCATCCATGGGATATTACGGTGTCCATTGTTTCCATGGGAACACGATGGCAGCGTGGACTCTGGTGGTGGCCGTGGACAGGCGCAGAGCGCTGTTTGGAGTTGAGCCATGATGGAAGTGGGTGTCACAGGTGGACAGAGATGGAGCCCCATTTTGGGGAATGAGCATGTTCCGGGCAGTGTCTGGGCAGCAGGAAAAAGAATCGTTCTGCTTGACTGTGTTGAATGGATGTGCTTGCAAGGGTGTGGAGGCCATGGAAACAGAGGGAGACGATAGGTCCGGGCTGGAGCTCACAGGTGTGTGTGTGGGGGTGGGGCACTGATGGCTGAGGAAAAGTCACAACAGAGGAGGGTTCAGGGAAGAGTCGGGTTTGGGGACCCTCTCGGGGCCAGTTTGAACTTGGCCTGAAGGATCTGACAAGATGTTGCCTGTTTGCTTGGCTTTAAGCTGAATGGGTGAGGAACAGTTCAGCAGCCGCAGTTAAGGGGCCAGGAAGACCTCTTGACACTACTAAATCCTGGCTCCCAACTTGTGGAAGAGGCAGCCCCCATGGGCTCCTTTTTACCAATGGCAAAGGTCACATATCCATTGATGGTGATAGTAGAAGGACTCTGACGTTGTCCTCCTGCCTAGAGAGCCTGGTCTTCTACAAATATCTATCACCTGTGCTAATATATTAACAGGCCCGTGTGACACAAAAGCACCAACAAACAGAGCCAGAGGAGGCTGGTGCCACACCCTAACACCAGGGACGCCCTGGGCTGCGTGAGACACTCACCTATGTAGTTCATGATGAATCCCTGGCCCTTCCCGAAGATGAGGCCGGCAGGGTCAGAGTGGAACTGGATGGTCAGGTCCGGCGTGGAGGAGTACAGCTTCTGCGGGCCACTGCTCCCCAGGTACTGGCCCAGGACGTGGGGCACGACCTCGTCACCATCGTAGATGGTCAAGATGTCGCTGTTGCTCAGGTTCAGGCTGGGGGGACAGGGAGGAAAGGACGCGGTCACTTGATCGGCAGCCCTGCAAGCGACTCTGTCAGTAAGCACAGGGGTCCTTCGGGCCCGGGGCTACGGAGCTGGGGAGGTCTGCACAGTTGTCTCACAACCAGGACACGGTGCTGCTCCCGCTGCCAGCACAGAGCCCAGGTCCTAGTGGACTGGAGTCTGAGACTCTGTCAGGAGACACCTGCCTGCGCCTCCTTCACCATCCTGTTGCCAACAACCATTTCTGGGGTGACAACCAGGTTGTCCCTGTGTGTGGTGTGGGGCGCCGTGCTGGGGCTGAGAGCTTGCTAATCGTGGCCTTCCCTTTTGTGCAGGGAGAGCGAAGCTCTCTGTTTCTCCTGTGGCACATGCCCAGAATCAACGGAGCTATCTGTCCTGTCTGAGGGGTGTGTTCCAGGGTGGGGTGGGCACCTCACAATATAAAAGGTGCTGCTGTCACTCTTTGTGCCCCAGGGGAATGATTCCAATGCAAGAAAGTACCTCGACCCTAGTATGTGAGCCACAGCACTGGGGGGGGGGGGCGCCCTGCTGCAGGCTGCAGGAGGGCTGGCAAAGCTCTCTGTGATAGATCAGACACGGGCCGGTCAGCTCTGCTTACAGCCAGTTGCAGACTGTCACCAACCCATGTTCTCTTCCCCTCCCTCATCTTCTCCTTTCCATTTTCTGTCTCTCTTACCTATTCTCTTTTCATCCCTTCCCCTGATGTTTTCTGAGCTCCTACTAGGTGCCGGGCACTCAGCTGCCCAAGAAGGGGCTCCAGAGCAGTGACAGATTTTAGCTCATATGCCAGGCATTTGAGCAGGAGCTCTGAGCCAAGAACAAGGAGCATCTAATGTGGATCAGGGCATCATGGAAAGGGGGTCTCCCTGGGGAGGCAGTGCTTGCCGTAAAGCCTCAGCCTCAGGATGTAAGGAAGCCTCGAAGAAGACAAGCAGCAGGTGGGGAGGGGCTGAGCACAAGGCAGGGCTGGAGGGCGCAGTTCCTAGGACCTTTCCCAGGTCCTGCTGCTGGGTTACCCATGGGTATCCAGCTGTGAGGTCCGGACCGAGTGACTTAAGGGCCCGCACTTTGGGTCCCCACGTCACCTTGCTGCGGGTGGGGGACCCTGCAGCGTGCTAGGCAGGAGCAGCCTGTCCAAACGCTTCCCTCCCAGGGAACGGGTAGTCTAGGAAGTGGCCTGTGTGACGCTTCCAGGACTCTCCTTCATGCCTTAGGGCCAGCACAGCACCCACCTGTGCTGCTGCTCAGGGCTGAGCAGCAGCGGCCTGGGGCCTGGCGCGGCTGGGGTTGTGGCAGGACGTGCTTCTCCCCCAGGCCCCTTCCTAGCGCCTCTCCTGGCTCCTCAGGCCTAGGCGCCCGCGGGAGCCTCCATCCCCTTCCTGGACAGCATTGCCCGCCTGCTTCTCCTCATCACAGCCCAGTGCTCTGCTCTTTCTCTCATGACACTGCCCCAAGGCGCCTCCTATCACCTGCTGGATTTCAACTGGACCACAGTTCTGGAGTTGACACCCCCTTACACGCAGCAGGTGCCCACGCACACCTGCTGAAGTCTATTGGGCAGTGAAGCAGTGGGGTGAGGTCAGCTCTCGCCCTCCAGTAGGGCAGGGCCTCTTAGCTCCAGGACCCGGAATACATCAGTTGCTCCCTAAAGCGCTGGATCGGACACTGGGGGCCCTGGGACAGCAGCTGTTTATCCTCAGAGCCACGCCACAGCCCACCCATCTGCGCACGGCTCCTTCCGGGGGCTGCAGCTTTCCTCTCTCACCCGTTTCAGCAGTCTCAGCTGCACCATCTTCAAAGACTTCAAATGGCTTTCATGTAAAGCCCTCCCCAGGCACTCTGCTCCCCATAAAAGAGGAAGGAGCTGGTGTTGGAAGGGGCTGGCGAGGGGCTCAGTGTGATTCCCAGCTGCATCACTTCGATAAGACGAGTGCATTTTCTGAATTTCCTTGCCTGGGAATCAGTCTTGCTGTTCCAAGTCGGTGCTGTGGGCTTGGGGCAGGAGCTTGGGCTCTCAGAAGGGCAGGGATCAAAGTCCAGGGTCACAGCACAGGCAGCACCAGGTGGCTGCTGGTCAAGTGGGTCGAATGTTGTTATTGTTTTGCTCTGATTTCGTTACAGGTGTCAGTGCTGCCGTCCCCATGGCTATGATAGCTGCCACCACCCTCACTGCCGTCAGCCCCTCTGGAGTTCTGCTTGCATCAGATGTCACCAGATAACTGTGAGTGCTTCTGAGATGAGAGCGGTTGTATACTCTGGGGCACTTGGCAGGGTCCATGTGTCCCCCTAGAGACACAGCTGTCCTAACTGGATAGGTACCCAAGATGGGCAGAGGCCTGAAGCTCTGTTAAACACCCTTTAGTGTACACAGCCCCTTGCAGGGAAGCGAGATCTAGTCTAAAATATCGGGAGTGCTCAGGCTGAGAACCCCTGATTCCTCAGACATGCTGTGTAAACAGCAGGCAGAAAATGATTACATGTAGTTTCCTTGGCATCCTGAAATTCAGCAGAGGTCCCCAAGCCAAGACTGGGGTGACAGGCGCTGAGCATTTCCGCTGCTAAGGAGAGATACCCGGCTGCTGACCGAGGTCTCTGGGGGCCAAGCCTGGGCAGAGGCATTGGTGTGGATGGCACAGGAGGGAGCCACTGCACAGGGCCCGGCGGGCGGGGGGGGGGCTGCGCGGCCGTGCACCCTGCGCTGCGTCCTGCAGGGAGTCTGAGAGACAGGGAGGACAGCTGAGGTGGGAGAGGACAGGGCTGTGCTTGTCCTCCGGCTCCCCTTGGCTGAGGGCTGCTCCCAACTGCAGGGAACCCACAGGCAGCACCTCCCCTCCCCTGCGCGGTGCCAGAGACAGCCTGCACAGGGAGCAGTGCACAGGGGCTGCTGGGGAGATCAGAGTGAGCCCACAGTGACTGGGCTGCGGGGCTTGAAAGGCTCCAGGGAGCCCTCCCCCATCTCCTACTCACGGAACGGAAGTCAGAGAAGTCGTTGGTCCCAGGGAGAGGAGGAACAAACGAAAGAAGCATGGTGTTGGGAGGGGGCTCCCTGCCACTGGAGTCCGTGATAGGACCCCTAAGGGCTTTGGCTGGAGGCTGGATCACCACCCTCCTAACTCTACTTGTGCCTGGCTACAATCCACCTGGCTCCTTCCAGGACATAATTCTAGCTCCTTCACTCGACTGGCCAACCGAGAAACAAGTTGTGGTGTATTCATTCAGTGAACATTACCCAGCCAAGCATTCATATGCTTCCCTGCTCCCACTGTGGCAGGTGGCAGCTGACTACAAATCCCAATAACAGTGTCCTCGTACCCCAAAAGATGCCAGGACCCAGGCAAAGCAGGAACATAAGGCTGGATAAATCAGGAGGCTGGATCCCAATTGAGTATCTAAGAAAAGAGGAAAAGCACCAGCCTACTACGTCTTCCAAAGCTCAGATAGCATCGCCAAGGAAGCCCTCGTTTTCCCCCGGAGCACCCAGCACAACCCCAGGCCTTTCTTCACTGCTGCAGAGTTCCTGGCTGGAGAACCTACTGAGTGAGCGGTGAGGTTTCTAAAGGAGTCATCCTTAGGGCTGCGTCTTTTTTAGGCTGAACCACACCTGCAGTGACCAGGAGACGGAGGAAAACACAGCCCTCACCCCAAGAAAGGAAGTGATGGCAAGGCTCGTGAGCGGGCAGAGGGAGGGGAGCCCGGTGGCCCTCTGCCGCCGCCTCCTGACCCTGTCTTTTTCTAGGCTGGTTCTAACAACACAGCCAGATGCTGAGAATTGAGGCCCCCACCCCACTCAAGACAAGCCTGGGGACCCGGATATGGTACTGCGGACACCTGCGATCCCTGGCACCATGCCCCGTAGGCCTCAGAGATGGAGATGCGTAGAGCTCCTGTGGGGCGCTGCAGTCTGAGTGGAGACATCAGCCAGGTGCAGTGAAGGAAGTGCTGACAGATCTGGGGCTAGACGCCAGATACAAGGCCCAGGCAGGTGTGAGGGTGAGACATGGAGGGGCCTGGTGCCCCAGGAGCACTGCACAGGCCACTGCCCAACCCACAGGCAGCCCCTGATGCTGCAGCCCTCGCAGATGCCAGAGCAGCACATCTTCCACTGGCAAGGGTCTGAGCTCTAATCAGAGACCTCAGCTTCTGTGTCTCCATGTGCCATCCATACCCCCTTACTACGGGCCTGCTTTGCTAATATCATCACCTACCTGGACTGCTTTCCTGACTTCATTTTTGCCTGACTGCAATCCTTCCTCCTCCCAGCTGTCAGATGAATCCTTCCAAGATAGAATTCTGGCCCCTTCATTCAACAGACAAACAGTAATAGTTCCAGCCAATGGAATATTATTTAGCCATGAAAAGGAGCAGGGCACTGCTCTTGGCACACAAATGTTCCTGGCAGCATTATGCTTCATAGCCCCAAAGTGGAAACAACCCAAAATTCATCAACTGATGAATGGATTAAAAAAATATTGTCCATCCACACAACAGAATACCATTCAACTCTAAAAAAGAATGAAAGCACGGAGACAACAGAGACCAACTTTGAAAACATTATCCCAGGTGAAAAAAATGGGTGATAAGTAAGTAGTCAGTGACCCAGTAGTAGGATTCCAATGAGAAGTACCCAGAATAGGCAAATCTATAGAGACAGAAAATACCTGGATGACCGCAGGGGCCAGGGGGTGGTGCAGGAAGCAAGACTGATGAACATGTTTGAAACTACACAGGGCCGTGGTCTGCTCAGTCCTGTAGGTCAGTGCACGTGCACGTGCGTGCGTGTGCACACACACACACACACACACACACACACACACGTGTAGAGTGCACCGAAATGGCTTGTTTTATGTTAGAAAATTTCACTTTAAAAATATTTCAAGGTAAAGCAGGTGTTTAACCCTGGCTCTAAGACTCTCCGAGGCTCTGTTCTGCCCCACCCCCACAGCCTCACTGCTGTCTGCCCTTCCCAGCCCAGGCCTGCACACTCAGGGGCTGCCCTGCCTGTGGGTCCCCCTCCAGGGTGGGATGTGCTCTTCATGCCCTGCCTGCTGCTGTCCCTTCCAGACAGAGTGACTGCCACCTGCTGCGCCCCCATTCCCTGGGGCAGCTTCCACTTCCTGCTCCAGGGGGTGGGGCTGGTCCATCTGCACCAGTCGGATTCCCCGAGGTCCGGTGGTACAGTGCCAGCTCACTAGCACCTCACCGCACTGGCACCAGCGCAGCGCAGGGGACGGGTCCCTCCTTGGCTCCTGTGTAGGAGGACGCAGCCTGACCTGTCAGGACTCTTACCTACCCCCCTTGGGAGGGCCCCCCTCTCCTCAGCCCCTCACTCTCTGCACTCACTCCCCAGGGGCTATGCAGAATTCTCTAGTGGGAAGGAAGTGCCCCTGGGAGGTTCCCTTCCCATCTGCCTTGAGGCCACATTGCCACACCCCCACTCCTTTTGGCTGTGAAGGTCACCAGACTCAAATCTTACAGCACCGGACCTCCTGTCTCAGATGCTTGGAGACAAGTCCCATGGGGCGTGGTCTCGTGCACCTGCAATCCCAGCACACAGGAGACTGAGGCAGGAGGATGGCACATTTGAACCCAGCTTGGGCAATTCAACAAATGTGAGATACTGCTCTTAATAAATAGGGCTGGGGCTGGAATCAGTGCAGAAGCCCTGTGTTCTCTAATACCAAACCAAGCCAAACCAGACCACAGCAGCAAAGCCGCACTCCCAATGGATGTCTGAGAAAAGACCTCTTGGGACTGTCATGTGCCTGGGGGTAGCAACAGCACTGTCTGGCACACACCAAGCATTCAGATGGCCTCAGAAGCTACGGTTGTGATCGACCGCACTGCAGAGATGCGGACGCCAAGCTTCCACCAGGAGAGCTCTCTCACCCACGGCCACATGAGACTGAGACCTGCAATGAGAACCTAGGTCAGCTGGTGCCAAAGCCTGAGTCTGAGGCCTGGAGACACCTATCTGCGTGCCCCAGGGGTATTCCTGCGTGCAGTCCTGTATCTGAAAGATTGAATTAGAAGTCACAAGTAAAACCCATGGGATGACATGCTCTTGCCTCTCTGATCCTGGCAGCCCAGAGCTCTCAGGGCAGCACCGGGAACCCTCACTGGGTGAGGCCTGTGCTCAGCACCGCATTTTTTTGCAGGCTGAATTATTTAGCCTCCTAAACATTTAGCATGGTTTGGCGATAATTACATTTATCTTCATTTGCTTATTGTTATTATGGATCGGAGTAGCAGAGTACATAATAAGATTAGCGTTACACTTGCTACCTAGTCTGGGAGGTCCCCTGCAGGCAGACGAGTGGTTTCTGTTACAGTGTTGGAGGAAAGTGGGAAGACCCAGGGGGAGGAAGCTAGATGGCTGCTGACCCTCAGCAGAACTGGAGACAGGGCTGCTTGCTGGGGAAGTGTGGAAGCTTAACTTTGACAGTGGGCTTTGCATTTTGGGTCACGTGAATGCATCAGCTCTTTGACCGTGATACAAACAGTCAGAGGGACTGTCCCTGTTGCTTTTAACTGGGTGTGCAGCAAGACATGCAGAGGAGAGAATGCAAATTGAAATCTCACTCGGAAAATACATTAATTATTGAAAATGTCCTATTAATCAGCTTTGAAAAAAAAAAGACTCAGGACACAGAACCTGTACTGTAACATCCTGCAACTCAATTGTGTCCCAAATTTTCTGATTAAGGAGATTATGGGGCCACAGAGCAAAGTGATCAATGATGTAGAGTGTGCCTAAGGAGAGTCACCTGGAGAGAAAATGTTCTCTCAGGCTTTTGCAGAGAGCAAATTGGTCAAGCAATGGCCGTGACTCATCCACAAGGCTGACACTGACAAAGGATCTACAAAGTGCTGTACAGGGTTACAGGATAAATCCTGAGGAGATTTGACTGACTTTATCAGATATAAAAGTCACCTTTCTTATTATGTGGGTCTCACTGTATCTTGGTCTTAACCATTCAGCAGAAAAGTATAAAAATGAGGTATAGAAAGTAAAGCCATATTAATATGCTGAGCTGTGAAAGGCTCAAGTCAATAACTTCCAACAGTGCCAGACATGCAGAAAACCCAATACTATTATGGACTACTGGACTATTTTGGAATATTTTGTTGAATTCACCACATCTATGATACTTAAATGACAAAACTAAACAAAAAAGGGGAGACAATTGAATGACCATTTTGTATCTGTAGATTCAAAATAGTTAAGATAGATATATGGCTATATTCTCTTAATTCAACTAATGGATCTGTTCTAATAGTGTTTGTAAATAGAATATCATGTCTGCATCTTGCATAACAAAAGCCACTAAGAAAACAATATGCAATGTATTAATTATTGAAACTGTCCTACTAATGTGATTTGAAACTGTCTCATTGCTGTTTTTTCAATAAAATTATGGGAAAAAATTAAATTAAATTAAGAAAAAAAAAATCTCACTTGGACCAGCAAAACCTTTTCCTGTGAAGTAATTCTTATCGCGGCCGGCAGAGGGCGGCATGTGCACAGGTGCCTCACACCGGTCCCGCAGGTACCAGCCCCTGACTATAGTCAATCAGGCGCCTGGGAGGCGCAGGATGGGCGAGGAGCCCCGAGAGTTAATATTCCAAGAGGGTACAGAAAAACAAGACCAAAAAAAAAAAAAAAAAAAAAAAAAAAAAAAAAAAAAAAAAAAAAAAAAAAAAAAAAAAAAAAAAAAAAAAAAAAAAAAAAAAAAAAAAAAAAAAAAGACAAGACCAGAGGGCATAGAAAAGAGGTGGTTGGCAAACACCCTGTTTTACCTTTTCCTTCCAAGCAAATATTTCACCCTTGCCTAGACAGCTTGCCTTTAAAAGGCTTCCCGAGCCGGGCGTGGTGGCGCATGCCTGTAATCCCAGCACTCGGGAGGCTGAGGCTGGAGGATTGTTGTGAGTTTGAGACCAGCTTGAGCTACAAAGTGAGCTTAAGGCCAGCCTGAACTGCATGGTGAGACCCTGCCTCAAAAAGACAAAAAAAAA
>PVKA01037599.1:0-20890 GCA_004027165.1 Ctenomys sociabilis | reverse complement strand
AAAAAAAAAAAAAAAAAAAAAAAAAAAAAAAAAAAAAAAAAAAAAAAAAAAAAAAAAAAACAAAAAGGTGAGAAAGGATCTCTTAAAAACAATGAGAATGCACGAAAAAATAATCCATCACTTGCAAGATGATGCCAGAATAAACAATGTGAGATTAATTGGCATGAGTGAGAATGAAAGAGTCAATACAAATGATATGAAAAGAATATGGGCAGAAGTAATAGCAGAAAACTTCCCAAATATGAGGAAACAATCCAACATTCAGGCAACCGAAGCATATAGAACACCAAATAACTTCAACCAAACTAAAAACACACCAACATATATAATAGTAAAGATCCCAGAAATCCAACACAAGAATAATATACTGAAAGCTGCTAGAGAGAAGAAGCAGATCACATTCAAAGGAAAACCCATCAGGATTACAGCTGACTTCTCTACACAAACCATGAAAGCAAGGAGAGCATGGAGCAGAGTTCTTCAAGTTCTGTACAAAAGCAAATTCAAGCCCAAACTATTATACCCTGAAAAACTCTCCTTGAAGTTTGATGGAGAAGTGAGATACTTCCACGACAAAGAATAACTGAAGAATTTCATGATGACAAAGCCATCCTTACACAGACTACTGAAAGATGTTCTAGAGAGAGACCACAATGACCAGAACTCCACAAATGAGAATGGAGGAACCTACTAAACAGGGCAAACAATTAAAAACAGCATAGAAAGGCTGAACAACAGCAGGGAAATAACATGACAATCATAAGTCAACACATTTCAATTATAACCATCAATGTAAATGGACTCAATTCACCAATTAAGAGAAATAGACTGGTACAGTGGATTAGGAAACAAAATCCAACAATATGCTGTATACAAGAATCACACATAACTCAAAAAGACATTCATAGGTCAAAGCAAAAAGATGGAAAACAATACTATATGCCCCAGCACCTCAGAAAAAAGCAGGAGTAGCAGTTCCATTCTCATACAGTCTCAACTTCAAATGAAGAATGATTAAATGACAAAAAGGCCACTATACACTGGTTAGGGCAAAAATTCAAGAGCAGGATGTAACCCTCACAAATATCTATGCACCAAACACTGGAACACCCAATTATGCAAGACAAATCTTAACAGACATGGAAAACCTAATGTCCAAGACCACAATCTTAACAGGAGACTTTAACACTACCTTATCTAAAAAAGATGAAACAACCAGACAAAAAATTAGCAAGGAAGTAGTAAAACTGAACCAGAGCTTGGAACAAATGGACCTGGTGGACATTTAAAGAGTGTTCCACCCAACCACAGCTGAATACACATTTTTTTTTCAGCTGTAATCAGGTCATTTTCTAAAATAGAGCACATAGTAGTCCATAGATCATGCGTAAGTGTATGCAAGAAAATAGAAATTTTTCCATTATCTGTCTACAGTGCAATGAAACTAGAAATAAATGACAAAAGAAACCAGAAAAACATGCTAAATTCATGGAAATTAAACAATGCCCTACTCAGCAATAAATGGGTTACAGGTGAAATTCAACAAGAAATTCAACAATATCTACAATGCAATGAAAATTCAAGCACAACTTACCAGAATTTATGGGATGTGATGAAAGCAGTTCTCAAAGGGAAAATCATAGCCATGAACTCACACATTAGGAAAATGGAAAGGGAACAAATAAACACCTTAATGTTGCACCTCTGATCTAGAAAAAGAAGAGCAAACCAAACTTAGAGTGCAAAGATGGGAAGAAATCATAAAGATTAGAGCAGAAATTAATTCAATTGAGATGAAGAAAACAGTTCAAAGAATCCACAAATCACAAAGTTGGTTCTTTGAAAGACTACATAAGTCTCTAGCCAACCTCATCAAAAAGAGGAAAGGAAAAATTCACGTACATGCATTAAGGAATGAACAGGGTGAAATCACCACAGACCAAGTGGAAATTCAGAAGATAATCAATAGTTACCTCGGGAATCTTTTCGATCACAGAATAGAAGACACAGAAGAAATGGACAGATTCCTCGAAAGGTACGAATTACCAAATCTGGACCATGAAGATATTACAACTCTCAATAAGCCAATAACAGCCAACAAAATACGAAATGTAATAAATAGCCTATCGACAAAGAAAAGTCCAGGTCCTGATGGATTCACAACTGAATTATACAAGAAATTTATAGAAGATATAATCCCTACACTCCTCAAATTCTTCAATGAAATTGAAAAGGAAACAGTCCTCCCTAATCATTTCTGGAGGCAAGTATTATACTGATTCCAAAACCAGGGAAAGACACAACCAAAAAGGAGAACTACAGGCCAATCTCCCTCATGAACATAGACACAAAATCTCTCAACAAAAACCTGGCAAACAGAATACAGCGAATCATCAAGCAATCATGCACCATGACCAGGTAGGATTCTTCCTAGGAACGCAAGGATGGTTCAATATTTGGAAATCTATAATGTAATAGACTATATTAATAGACTGAAATCTAAAAAGCACATGATCATCCCAATGGATGTAGAAAAAGCTTTCGACAAAGTGCAACACTCATTCGTATTAAAACCCTGCAGAAAATTGGAATAGATGGACTCTACCTCATCTTGATAAAAGACATCTATGACAGCCCAACAGGTAATATAATTTTAAATGGGGAAAAACTGAAATCTTTTAGTCTAGATGAGGTACAAGACAAGTGTGTCCCCTATCACCCTCCTATTCAATATAGTTTTGGAATCATTAGCAACAGCCATTAGACAAAAGGGAGAAATAAAAGGAATAAAAATAGGTAAAGAAGAAATTAAATTATCATTATTTGCAGATGACATGATACTTTACTTGGAGCACCCAAAAAATTCCACCAAGAAACTACTAGAATTCATATGGAAATTCAGTAGCATAGCAGGATACAAAGTCAATACTCAATAGCCAAAAGCATTCTTCTACACAGATAACACACACACTGAGAGGGAATCTATAGAAACAATACCTTTAAAATAGCTCCGCAGAAAATGAAATAGCTTGGAATTCGCTTAACCAAGGAACTCAAATATCTTTTCACAGAAAATTATAACAACCTAAGAAAAAGAATCATAGAGGGAGTTTAGAAAATGGAAAGATATTCCATGCTCCTGGACAGGAAGAACCAACATCATGAGGATGACTATAGTCCAAAAATTGTTCTACAGATTTAATGCAATCCCTATCAAACTGCCACCAACATACCTTCCAGACCTAGAGAAATAATTGTTCCTAAAATTTATTTGGAACCACAAAAGACCTATAATAGCAAAGGTAATTCTGGCCAACAAAGACAAGGCAGCAGGCATCACAATTCCTGACTTGAAATTATACTACAAAGCCACCACTTTGATAAAATCATGGTATTGGCAACGCAATAGACCTGAGGATCAATGGAATAGTTTAGAAGATGCAGAGATCTCTGCGAACACACTCAGCCAGCTGATCTTTGACAAAAGGGCCAAACATGCTTACTGGGAGAAAGATAGTTTCTTTGACAAATGGTGCTGGAAAACCTGGCTTTCTACATGCTGAAAACTAAAAGTTGACCCAGCTCTATCACCATGCACTAAGCTAAAGTCAAAATGGATTAAAGGGCTGAGCTTTAAAACAGAAACACTCAATCTCATGGATGAGAAAGTAGGAGGAACTTTTGAAGACATAGGTGTAGGCAAAGAGTTCATGAAGAAACATGTACTCACATGGGAAACATTTGAAAGAATCAACAACTGGAATCAACTGTTCTTGAGGAGTTTATGTACATCAAAAGAAAATGTCAAGAAAGTGAAGACAGCCCAGAAAATTTGAAAAAATCCTTTCTAATAAGCACTCAGACAAAGGTCTGCTCTGTAGAGTATATAAAGAACTAAGATATAACAGGGCCCTCAAATTTAAAGACACAATTCAGAAATGGGCATCTGAGATGAATACGCACTTCTCAGAGGACAAAATTAAAAAGGTGAATAAATATATGAAAAACATGCTGCACATCATTAGCCATCCATGAAATGCAAATTAAAACAGCTCTGATATACCATCTTACTCCAGAAAGAATGGCTATCATAAAGAAATCAACCAACAACAAATGTTGGCTGTGGGGAAGTGGAACACTTCTCCACTGCTGGTGGAAATGTATACCGGCACAACCATTGTTGAAATCAGTATGGGGACTCCTCAAAGAGTAGGACTGGAAATACCATTGAAGCCAGCTATCCCCCTACTGGGAATATGCCCAGAGGAACTGAAAACATCATATCGTAGTGATATATATGTACCTATGTTTATAGCAGCACAATGTGTGATAGAAAAATCTTGGAAATAATGAAGATGCTCGTCACATAAGGAATGGTTGAAAAAGATGTGTCATTTGTATACAATGGAATATTACTCAGCTATAAAGAATGATAAACTTGAAGCATTTATATTGAAGTGGATGCCACTTGAACATATACTCATAAGTGAAATAAACCAAACACACATGTGCAAATATCATGTAGTCTCCCTCGTATAAGTCAAAAGAAAAAATACAAATAAAAATGTATAACAACAACTAGAAAAGAATTTAGTCAGATAGTTAGGGCAAACTGAGCTGCATATGCTGCCGGGTACTAATCAGCTTCTCTTCTGGATGGTTAACAACCTAAGTTCACAGATCAAAATTGGAGAAATAGAAAGGCCACAAGGTCAGTCAACATTTTGGCCCTAGACTTTCAAGGTCAGTGAAGACTCAGGACATAGGAGAACCTGTACTGTAACATCATGGAACTCAGTTGGGCCCCAAATTTTCTGATCAAGGAGATTATGGAACCACAGAGAAAGGCGATTGATGATCTATAGTGTGCCTAAGGAGAGTCACATGGTGAGAAAACTTTCTCTCAGTCTCTTCCACAGAGCAATCTGGTCAAACATTGGCCGTGACTCATCCACATGGCTGATACAGATAAAGGATCTACAGAGTGGGGTTCAGGATTATAAGATAAACCCTGAGGGGACTTCACTGATCTCATCAGGTAGAAAAGCTACATTTTTTGTTATATAGTTCTTGCTTTATCTCAGTCTTAACCATCCAGCAGAAAAGTATAAAAATGAAGTATGTAAAATAAAGCCATAATAGTAAGTTGAGTTGTAAATGGCTCTCGTCAACAACTTCTTCAGATAACTCACTATTATTGTGGACTTCTGGATTGTGTTTCGGAGTTCAGGCTTATGTAATGGTTGAATGACAATGCAGTGCCCATCTTTCACAGGTCTAAAAAGAAAAGGGGGGTATACAAAGGAAGAACCATGCTGCATTTGTATAAACAGTACAGTTACTTTAAATATGCAGTACTTCTATATAATTCTATGAGAAGCAAGAATTGCAGTGATAGTCATTTGCAGGATACTATGTCTGCTTGTAGTACTATGGGCAACCACTAGGAAGATAACAAGCTAGAAATTATTAATTACTGAAACTGTACTATTATTCAGCTAAAAAATAAGTATACATTCTCTTAATTCATTGATTTGAGACATCTGCTCTTACAGTGTTTGTAAATAGAATATAATGTATGCACCTTTTTCGACAATGAACCACTATGAAAACACTATGTAATGTAGTAATTATGGAAAAAATGAATATAATTTTCTTGGTTTTGACACAGTGAACTGTTACAAGTGCTCTTTAAATTCTTTCTGCATTTTTATTTTGGACAATTTTTATTGTTATATTCATTTATGTTTGTAAATAATTTATTTTCAATTCACCATCTATTAAAAAATTAAAATAAATTAATACAAAATTAATTCAGTGGATGAATGGAAGTGTTGCGCTGAATGTAACTGGATATCAGTAGACTAAAATAGAAACAACTTAAATCTCTTGCCTAATACAAAAATTAACTCAGAAGGGATCAGAGACTTAATATGCAACATAGAACTGGAAAACTTTTAAGAGAAAATATTCAGGCCAACGTCTTGCTGAAGAATTCCTCAACAGAAGACCAACAGAAAAACCACCAAGTAAAAATATCAGTCAATTGAGCTTCATAAAAAAATAAAAATAACGAAAAAGAGAAAGAATTTACAAGTTATAAACTTTACCTTCTTGGTATTTGCTAGCTTTGGAAATCATCAGGTAACACTTTGTGGTTTTCCGAGTTGTCTAGTTTTTAACTCTGGCTGGCCACAGAATCACTATGACTATTACCCACATTAACTTTTACTTCCAAACTCCCATGTCCTTCTTCCTGAGTATGCTTTTAGCTTCCAAGAGAGTGCGTACGTACATCAGTCATTGTCCCACAAATGCTTTTGGATCTCGTGTTTCATAACTAGTCCATCTCCTCAGCAGGCTGCGCCATTCACATGTTCTTTATGCACCTTGGCCACTAACAATTGCTTCCTGCACACAGCCATGGACTAAGATCATTATGTAGCCATCTGTAAGTCCCTGAGATATACAATCATCCTGAGCAAAAGAATGTGTAACAGCTCAGTGTGTGGATCTTTTGGTACTGGAATTGTGATGGAAATTCTTCATATGACAGCTTCATTTAATTTGTCTTTCTGTGCCAAGGTAGATGATCTCTTCTTCTATGACCTTTACACAATCATGAAACTCTCTTGTATTGATGCAACTAACAAAGAGATCATCAATTATGGTGCAAATTCACTTGTAATTATCATGTCTGTATGACTGATCTACAAATCCTCTCTCTTTATATTCTTCTATCTTTACAATTGCCTCAGCTGAGGGTGCAAGAAATTTCTTGCCACCCATGCTTTCCACCTCACTGTGGTCCATTATGACTGTACCTCCAACATCTACCTAAAGGAAGCCTCAGTAACAAAGCTTGGTAGGAAAAGACCTTGTTTTTCTATAATCTACACATCATCATTTCCCTGCTGAACCTTGTTTCAGTCTGAGAAATAAGAAGATAATCCACACAGTGTTATGGGCAGAAGTGTATTTTAACAGAAAGATTGAAATTTTTTTGTCAAGAGACCTTTACTTGGGTATAATGTGTCTACTCACACACAAACAGACCATAACAACACACACACACACATACACACACACACACACACACATTTAACAAATATAATATCTGTTGAGAGTAATGCAAGCAAACTTTTCTTTTTTACATTCTAGCAATAGCAAAAGGTAGTTTCTATTCTGTTTTGTTATTGTTGTTGCCATATACAAGCTGGATTAAACCTACTTGTTTCTGTGCCTGAAGATTTTGGTTTTGAAAACTTGTTTGGACTCACTTCACTTGAAATCTCTGACAGTCAAAACCGTGATCTAGGCTGGAAAAAGGATATGGAACAGAAACAATGGTGCAGAGGTGACAGAGTTCTTAGGAAAACTAGCTACAGAAGTAGCAGCTTTCATTTCCCTCTTTTTTTTTTTACAAAAGAGAAGGCTTTTCTTCTGAAGAGTCAAATCATACTTCTTGTGATAGTTATTTGAGAAAGGTTTTGCTTAATTCTTTTCTACTGAAACATGAAAAGCTTCAAAAAATCCTCTTGTATTATGTTGCTACAATATCCTTAAGTAGTATCCATTTTTATGCGTATTTCTTTCTCTGGTACAATTAAGCCAAAAATCTCTGTTTTCTTCTAAAATTAGAGAGGAAAGAAAAAATGCTGGTGGATTTTCTCTGTAACTACTTTTTAATCCAGTTACACTTTTTAAAAAGACTCTTCTATTTTTCAACCTGCAGAAGTGTTTATGATTCATAATTTTTATACAGTAGCTACAGTTTCCCTGAAACTGTTGTCTTACATATTGGTTATGTTGACTCTGTTTTTGGTTGTTTTTCTATAATCTACACATCATCATTTAAGTACTTGGATGTCATTAAATTTCATTCTAATAAATAGTTCAAACTCCAAGAACTTATATTAATATAAACATAATCATGCTATATTATTTTCTATTTTCTATGGGGAAGATTATGGGAATATTTTGGTCCGTAGATATTTCCACCAGACAGTATTTGTACTGAAACAGAGCTAGAATACATTTCCTGAGAAATTCAGGTATGGATAAAACTGTTTTCACATATGGATTTAACCCGTTGTCATTCCGTCTTCAAGTCAGTTCCCATAGTCCTGAACATCATCTAGGTGACTGTGATTTTCTTCCTTGTCGATGTATTCCTATGTGAGGCAGTCAAAACCTATAGGTTTAAAGTCAAAACCTGAGTGATTTATTGTTTACTGTCAGTGAGTATCTGGTTACTAGCTTGTGATATCCACCTAGAAGACATGTATCAGCCTGAGGTTCATAGGTACCATGAGGGTCTTGGATGAAAGTCAGGACACTTTTAAACCCTTTGAAGTTATTTACTAAAATTTGAATCAAAGGGTGAAGTGTGCTTCTCCCATTATATTCTTAAAGGCTTTACTCTGATATATCTCTTCCTTCAAATCCAAGCAGAAATATGAGCCTCAATCCAGTTTTCCTTTTTTATAGGCAATTTGTTTCCACATTTAAACTCTCTTAAAAATCATCCTTGTGTCTTATATATCTCTGTCTGTGTAGGTACTGCTTTTTTTTTCCTCACAAAGCTGGAGGATGTAGAAAGATGTGGGTGGTTTTTCACTTGGAAACTTCAGTTACTAGGAGACAAACATGATCTTTTTTGAAAGTTTCCCATCTCTTTGCCCCATTCCTTAAATCTTTATATGTCATCCTTTTCCTTTCATCTAAGGCATATAAGAAGAAGAAATATCACTCTTGTGTTTGTTGTATACACATTTGTATGGTTTTAGGCTCCTGGAGGAGGTTGTTGGGCTGCAAGAGTGGGCCTGCCCAAGTGATTGCACATCTAGTAAGATGATTCAGGAACAGTCAGTTATTTTATTGCTGCTCTCCACCATGCTCTTCATGATACTATACTGTGGCTAATGAGGGGGCCATTTCACCATCCTCATTGTTTTTGTAATCATCATCATCTCTAAATGTCTCACTTGACTCATGTTCTTTTACCTTTTCTCTCTTGTACATTACATTCAGTAATGTACCTCCATTCATTCAGTACATGTTTTGTTCAGCTCCTTTGTTTACCAGAAAACGCCCATATATAATTTATTCAGCCTATGTGCATTTCTTGAGCTGGTATGTCATGCAAATAACTAGCTCTGTGATTACAATAATGAGCAAGGCAGAGACTCTGCTTCATTGTATTCATTATTCAATGGGAGAAGAAAACAAAATAAGAAGAAGCATAGAAGTTTGCTAAAACTACATGTATAGGATTGCTGTTTGGGTCAGAGGTGTAGTTAAAAGAAAGCAAAATGAAAAACAAAAAAAGAAGAGCTAGTCAAGCCTATTTAGAAGGTCAGGAAAGAATTCATAGAGACATGACATTTAATTAACTTTGTGTGACACTGGATCAATTGATGTATTAGGTTGGATGAGGGAGGCTAAGCAAGGCAAGAAGATGAGCCAAGAGCAATATAGAAGCCTGCAGAAGGCATCAGTTTCAGGAGGACAACTGCTTCATTCATCTCTATATGCCCAGTACCTTACTGAATGCTCACCTAGCAAAAACTTAGCACTTACCATGCCTTTGGATGAACATGTGAACACCTGTTAGGTATAAAGCCTTGTGCAAATATTGTAAGGCCATTATATTTTTGATCGATACATCCTGTTATATTACCTCTTCAGCATTATAGACTGTCTCTCCCTAAAGTCAACTAACATAAAAATAAGTGTCTAAATGAAAATTTTGGGAGTATACTTAAAAGTATTCCCTCTCACACACTTGCTCCATGAACTCGATTGACAATTTCTCATAAATTTGCAATAACTAGTTACTTAAAATGGCACTAGGGAAAACCCTTATTTTCAAAGGAACTGGATTAACACTAAATTAATATGATTTAGCCATAACCAGGGAAAACAAATTTGGTAGACATAAAAAATGATTATTTGACAGATTGACATAAGAAATTAAGTCAAGACATTTCAAAATTTATCTTTTAAGAAAGAAATCACATCTAGACTTCTATGGATCTTAAAACTTCTGCAGATGTGATTTTCACAGTGCTTACTTTGTAGTTTCTGTCAAGAAAAAGCAAGATTACTCTATACTTTTTCATATATCCCAATTGCAGCCAGCAATGAATTAAAAGAAAATAGCTGTGGCACCCCCAACAGTAAGTAGAGTAAAACATTTTAGTAATGGGTACAAATGTTTCTCATGGAAGAAAGTAAGTGGGCAGGAGTAATAAAAACTAAGCTAAATGTATATAGGTTATAGGTAGTACAGAGAGTTTAATTTAAAAGACATTATTTAAAGGATGAAAAAACCATGTCAGTTTTGTTACTATTAGTGAATTATGTACATATGTGTAGGTGTGTGCAAGCACGTATATGCACTCATGCATGGGTATGTTTATACGGAGGTGACCTTTGTGAGTTTTAGATATGAAAGCTTTGGTTGAGCTTTAGAATATCCTCTGTAAAGTTTATTTGCTGATGAGTTTATTTGATGAATATGCTTTTAGGAAATAGGATTTAACTGAAAGTAAGTCGCTAGGGAATGATCTGGAACAGTATATTTTTGACCCTAGCTCCTTCCCTGTCTCTTCTTTGGGCTTCATGAGATGAGCAGCTGTCCTTCCAGGCCTTTCCACCATGATGTTTATTCTTTGGAACGAGATGACTATGGGCTGAAGTTATGAGTCTAAATAAGTTTTTCCTCCTTATATTGTGGATGGCCATCCCAGAGACTGAGAAGTAACTCAGAGATAGATGTAAATGCACTGTTATGAGACACTCTGCAAATGTATCAAGAAAGCTCGTGATTAGTTATAAATGCACATGTTAATTCATGGGCATAAATGAAAAGAAAGGCTGACTAGCATTTATACAGCATGCATGTCTCAGTCACTTTAATATATAGTGAAAGATTTACAGTGATGGTATTTGCATTAATGATATAGGGAACCCCCTCAAGAATACTTGGTCTCCCTTTCAGTCCTGAGGTTTTAAATCTGAATTACTATAGGCTTGGAGACCAGTTGAGAGATTGATCGAATAAGTCTGGTTATACATGCAGCATTAGCTCATGTCTGACATCTTCTCTGGTAACTCACTTTAAGAAACCCTTAGTGATTATAACCCCAGTGCTTGAATGTATAATTAGGATAGACATGCACAGCATCTGGCATGATACTCAAAGTGGGGCCCTGATCCATGAGAAGAGGACCAGCATGATAAGAGCTACTGAGTGAAAGCCCCTGGAACTTCTCCTCCTACCAAGATTATACACAAGAAGGAATACTGCATTACTGTGAGGAATATAGAGATTAATATTGCCATAAAAGACTTGAGGGTGATCAGATTATAGGTTTGTGCCACCATGCCCAGATACCATAAAAGACTTGAAAGCATGATTATACCCATCCATTGCTTCCTTAATTCTTAGAGTTTAGGCTGTGAAGAACTCAGATGTGGGTTGGATAAAAACTGTGAACTACTGTACACTTAATCAACTCATAAAATGAACTGAAGTTGATGTCGTCATGTAGTATCTTCATGTGAGCATATGAGCAAGCCACAAAGCATCTACAGAATAATGTACAGGACTACAAGATAAACCCTGAGGGACTTCACTGACCACATAAGAAACATAAAGTACATGTGTTGGTATATAAGTCTTGATCTGTCTAGGTCTTAACCGTCCAGCAGAAAAGTATAAAAATGAAGTATACATCGTGGGGCCATAATATTAAGCTGAGCTGTAAATGGATATGGTCGACAACTTCTTTGAATAACTCACTATTGTGGAATGCTGGACTGTGTTGGATTGTATTGTCGAGTTCAAGCACCTAAGTTAGTTGAATGACAATGGAGTGCCCACCTTTGACAGGTATAGACAAAGGAAGGGGTATAGAAAGAAAAAATCGTGATGTGTGTGTATAGACAGTACAGTTGGGATAGATAATGCTGTGCTTCTACATAATCCTATGAGAGGCAGTTTGCACTAATGGTGGTTGGACAGGATATTCTGTCGGCTTCTAGCACTATGGTCATCCACTAGGAAAATAATTATTGAATTTTTGATATAATTCAGGTATAAAAAATAAGATAAGTAAATAGCTACACTCTTAATTTACTGATAAGAGACATCTGCTATAATAATGTCTGTAAGTATAATATCATGTATGCACCTTGTACAATACCAAAACAGTATGAAAACAGTTTGCAATGTACTGATTTATCGAATTTGTTGTGTCAAAGTGTCTTAAAACTGTCTGATTGCTATTTGTACTTCAATAAATAAAAAATAAATTAAAAAAACAAACATTTTTTGGTAGGTAGCTTTTGCCTTCAGTAATTATTCTTCCTCAGTATTAATTTTATTTATTTATTTTTTATTTGGCAGAACCAGGGATTGAACTCAGGCCCTTGCACTTGCCAGGCAAGTGCTTATTTTACTGAGCCATCTCCCCGGCCCTTATTTTTAAAATTAATTTTATTAAGAAACAAATGGCATTGAGACAGTTTCAAAACCAAATAAGGACAGTTTCAATAATTAACACAGTGCATATTGTCTTTGTAGTAGTTATTCATAGTACAAGATGCAGACATGATATTCTGTCTAAGCACTATTAGTACAAATCTTTCTTCTCACTGAATTAAGAAAAAGTAGCTGTATATGTTTCTACTATTTTGTATGTACAGATACAAAATGGTCCTTTATTTGTATACCCTTTTTTGTTTATTTTTGTCAGAGGTGGCTATTCCCTTGCCATTTAAATACTGTAGGTGTGTGAATTCAGCAAAATAACACCATATAATCCAGTAGTCCATTATATTAGTGGGTTATCCATAGGACTGGCTATCCAATATCAGAAGCTGTTGACTTGAGCCTTTTACAGTTCAACATATTAATATGGCTTTACTTTTCATACATCATTTTTATACTTTTCTGCTGAATGGTTAAGACCAAGATAAAGCAAGAACCATATAGGGGGCTGGGGAGATGGCTCAGTAGAATTAACACTTCCCTGGCAAGTGAAAGGGTCTGAGTTCAATCCCTGGTTCTGCTTAAAAAAAGTTAAGAAGGATTTTTGGACAAGACTGACAAGTATTAAGATGTATGTGAAAAATCCTACTGCCGTTTGTTTTGTTTGCATTGCTTTATTGTCATGAAGATTAAAAATCTTTTTCATGTTTTTTTTTTTAAAAGAACCATAGAACAAGAAATGTAACTTTTGTGTCTATCAGGGTCAGTCAAATCCCCTCAGGATTTACACTGAAATCTTGTATCACAGTTTGGAGATTCTGTGTCAGTGTCAGTCATGTGGATGAGTCACAGCCATTGCTTGACCAATTTGCTCTCTGTGGAAGCCTGAGAGAATCTTTTCTCTCCATGTAACTTTCCTTAGGAATAATCAGAATCAGATGCTTTTACCTGGCAGGGCCAATAGTATACTTTCAGTTTCACTTTAGTATGTGCTATATCTGTTGCTTTCTGACATAACATGGTCACAAAATTCTCATTTGTCCTAAACATCATACTTAACAAACATCTTGGGGAGATTGTGCAAATTGGATCAGTTCAGCAGAAAGCAACAATCATTTTAGGTTTATTGGAAGGAATGTGTGAATGAGTATACAAATTCAAATTCTATGTCAGTCAGGGCCAATTAGGAGACAAAAGCTACACAACAATTACAAGAGATTTTAATATAATGAATGATTAACTAGAAGAGTTGATTGAGATAATGGAGTATTTGATAGCAATTTGTGAAAATCATTCTAAAGAATGTAGACAGGAGATACAAGAAAAAGTATCTATTCCTGTTACTAATATAAAAAAATGCAGAAAACAATTTATCTCTGGATTTATGATATTCTTAAACAACTCTCCTGAACTTTGGAAATGTATACATTTAATAGTGGAATATTTACTTTCATTTTCCTTATAAATGTTTTTGCTTTTTTTTTTACACATATTGAAGTCTAGACCTATAGCCATTTCCCCCCTAATGGTGGAGCTAATTACTTGTATATAATAAATCATCTTTTGTCTGTTCAAGAACCAAATCTTTGGATTTTTCACAAGTCATATATGTTAGAGCATTATCTCCCTATGTATTGTACTTCAAGAGGGGACAAGCCTAGAGCCACAAAGAAATATCTAGGTTGTAAAAGTCATTCACAATGGGTTTATCTTTCTCCAGGAGAAATTATTTGCATAGAATAAAGATTCTTTCTACGCTGTTTCAAGAAGGAGCTCTCAAAAAAAGAAAGCAAAAAAAAAGTTTCTTTTCCCTTTATAAAATGAAAATATTTGTATTTGTTGAATCCTAGGATACAAACAGTGGGATTTTGCTAATTCTGTGAGGTTTTTTTTTTTTTTTTCACCTGGGCCTTATCATACTGTTATGAAAGTTATTAGTTTATTATTTGGAGATGATGCAATGTTACTCTGGCTATTCATCATGCAGTGAGCATAAGGAAAAAAGTCTGCTCTAATTCAGAAATATTGCATGTACATTCAGGAATACTTAATACAGAAGTATTTTACAGACTTTACTAGCACACCAGGAAGAGGCAACTCAGCCTTGCGTAAGTGTTGGCCTGACCTTATTAGATAGGATACAGCACTGACACACCATGTGCCAGAGATGTGACATGTGTCATTGTAGGGGAACTGTGTGGACACCCACCCTTTGAGGTTTGCCAAAAATCTACCTAGTAGTGTGCTAGGGAAAGCTTTTAAATGGAAGGCATCTTCTGGGGGTGCCCCACTATACAAAGAGAGACGCTGAAGGAAACCCATGCTAGAGATTACCATGCACTGTAGAAGCCAGGTGATGGTGAAATCACCCATGCTGTAGAAATTTAGAAGTAGTAAAGTTAGTTGATGCTAAAGAAACTTGCAATGTGAATTGCTCTGAAATAGGAAGAGAAATTCTTTTATCTTGTAATATCTCTGCAGTGATTATCATGGTAAAAGCTTTACATTATGACACATGTCAAGTGCCTAGCTCTATTTATTCCAGAGACAGCAACAAAAGGGATATATTGATGATAAGGAAAAGTGTAAAATCAAGTCAATCATATACTGCTGCTCTAAGTCCAGAGGGTATAACTATTACTTAATTTGTCTTTTTCAAAATGAATCCTTTAATATGAACCAATTGTCTTGGTTAGTTTTATATTTGCTAAAAGAAAACAGCCAACACACAAATTTCAAGGAAAGATTTACTTTGGCTTAAAGTTCTAAGTCCAGAGTCATCTGGCTCCAAGGCAGGAGAGAAATAGACCAGACAGGTAATGAAAGACCTCTTTCTGTTGCTTATGTTTTATGCAGGCTACCCACACTAGGGTGTGTGTAGTACTAGCATCACACACTCTAGATCCAGCTACCTCTGAGAAAGTCCTACCTTTGATACGCATGAGGCTTTGAGGGACATCTAGACACAAATCACAACACCAGTTGTTTTCAGATTTTAGACAACAGACTGTATGAATGTGATTCCTTAGAGCAGAAAAATAAAAACAATTGAGCTACATGATTATTTACTGCTTTTGTTCATAGGCACTTTAAAAAACACAGGAAAGGAGATGAAGTCCAGGCAGAACATGGGATGTTATTGAGCTGTGGTAACAAATGTTTAGAACTGGCAAAATAGCTGGAAATTCCAAGGCATAGTGTGGGAAAAGAGGAAGCTTCATGAATTTGATTAACTGTGGAACATGTTTTAATCCTTCATAGGATACTAAGCTATAAATATCTTGGACAAGATGCTACAAGGCTGGTAGAGAACAAATTTTATGGAGAGATACAAGCTAAACAAAGATTCTATTGTTTGTACTATGTTGTAAGACATGGATGTCTTTCTAGTTAGAGATCAGAAGCTTAGCTGAGTATCTTGAACTCTCAGCTGAAATCTTAGTAAGACCGTACATGGAGGAAAGGCTATTCAAGTTCTAAATAAAAGCTAATGGAAGATGCCACATTATACTTAGAAAAAGGCCGAAAGCCAGGTACGGTTGCTGTAATGGCAGCACTTGGAGCCTCAGGCAGGTGTATTGGTTTGAATTAGAGACCAGCTTGGGCTATATAATAAATTTAAGACTAGATGGAACTACCTAGTGAGAACACATCTTAAAGAAAAAAGCAACAAATAAAACCAGAAACAGAGATTGGTAACCTGAGACAGATTCTCTAGAAACACAGATGTAGTATGAAACAAAACTTAACTCTCTTTAAAATTTAACTTCTTGCACTACCATCTCAAGCATTCACTGTAAAATTGCTATATGGATGTAGGATCAGAAAATATATTACCTATAGTTAGAAGAATAGTTATTTAAAAGCAGATGGAAATAAAGAGATGATGATGTTAGCAGATAAGGATGTTAAAAACAATTACATATATTATGGATATGTTCAAACATGAAAGCAAACATGATCATAATTAGGAGAGCAATGGAAGATATAAAATAACCAAGTATATTCTATTAAGTAGAACAACAAAACAAAATATGTTTAATAAAGTTCCTTGGAAAAGATTAATAGGAAGTTAGGAGTTGCAGAAAAAATGATTGCTGAACTTGAAGACATAGCACTGGAAGTTTTCTAAAAGGAGCAGACGAAAATAGAAGGCTGCAAGCATTGAACTGAGCTCCAGCTACTTGTGGAAAAAAGTGAGCAGCCCAATATGAAATTCGAGTCTCAGGGAAAAAAAGAATAGAAAGAGACCATTGCAGTAAAAAATGTGGGCAAATAATGATAATGCCTTTTAATTAATTAATTAATTAATTAATTTATTTTTGCAGGACTGGGGATTGAACTTGCCCTTGTGTTTTCCAGGCAAGTGCTTATTCCTACTGAGCTATCTTCCTGGCCCAAATGTTCAGAAGTATTTTTTCTTTTTGGCTGGCTCAGGATGCCTTAAGGGCAGGTAGGTCTGGAAAAGCATGAGATCTAGGGATCGAACCACAGTATCGAGAGCCTGATTGCCTTTGCTTATGCAGGCACTTAAACAACTGAGCTAATGGGCAGGCCCTGACAATGCCTTTTAAAAATTTGGTAAAAGTGATAAACCCATTACATAATCTGTTTTTTATTATTATAAAAATACTTGTAACTGATCGAGCAATTTGTAAAGAGGTTTATTTAGTATATAGCTCTAGATGTGCAAGATTACACATCTGTTGGAAGTAACTTTCTTTAATTAACTTAACAAATACACTTCAGATATGCATATGATCATGCTCATCATGGGAAGTTTGTATCCACACAAGATATAATTGACACCTCTTTTGTTCCAAATACCCCCTCCTCATGTCAGCCCATCTTCTCCTTATGTACAAAACTTTGTTTTCATTTTATTCTTTTCTTTTCCTATTCTATTTCATCCTTTCATTCTCCCAACCCTAGTTTCCCTTTCCTTTTGAACAATATTTTCCCATTTTGCAATAGCTATTGCATGTTTTGGTTTTATTTCCTTGTCCAGTTTCTCACATGCAGAAGACAATGTAATGTTTACACACGTGAGTCTAATTTATTTCACTTAAGAATATGGTCTCAAGTTGGATGCATTTATTGAGAAATACCTCAAGTTTAATCTTCTTTATGACAAAATAGCATTCCATTATATATATGTGAAAATCACATTTTCTTTATCCATTTCTTGATTAATAAGCACTTGGGGTGTTTCCAAGATTTATCTATGAGAAGTTCTGTTGCTATAAACATGGATGCACATATATTGCTGTGGCATGATGTTTTTATTTCTTCAGGGAAGATCTGAAGAAACAGAGTAGCTGGGTAAAATGGCACATCTAATTGTAGTAGTTTTTCGAGGAATCTCCACACTGACTTCCACAGCTACTCTACTAGCCTACACTTCCACCAACAGTGGAAAAATGTTCTTTTTCCTCCTCACTCTCAGCAGCATTTGTTATTGGTTGATTTCTTACTGATTGCCATTCTTTCTGGAATGAGATGCAATCTCAGCATTGTTTTAATTTGCATCTCTTTAACAGCCAGTGATGTTGAGAATTTTTATCTGTCTGCTTGCCTTTTGTATGTTTTTCATCTGAGAAGTATGTATTTGTTTCAGATGCTGATTTTTGGATTTAGTGTTTAAATTTGGGGATCCTTATTTTTTTCAGTTCTTTATATGTTTGCAATATAAGTCCTTTGAAGGACAACTGCCTAAGAATTTTTTCCCACTCTGGTGTTGCTGAAGGCTCTGTGGTAGGTTTCTTTACAATATAGCTGGCAGAATCATGATAGGACTGCATGAGGAGAGAGATAACATGGTGAGATGAAGCAAGAGACTGGGGATAGCAATGTTCACTTTTTTGCAGAACAGTATATTCTTGTGATAATAGCTCACCAGTGGGACAGCAGGGTCACTCCCTGGACTGCAGCAGGAAGAAGCCAAGGTCTGGGCAGCCAGACCCAAGCCATGCCCAGCTGTAAAAGGTTGAACTTGGTAGATCTGGATTTGGTAAGCTGAGACACACTGCAAGACTAGATCAATGAGAGCATCCTCTCTCTCTCTCTCTCTCTCTCTCTCTCTCTCTCTCTCTCTCTCTCTCTCTCTCTCTCTCTCTCTCTCTCTCTCTCTCTCTCTCTTTCTCTCTCTCTTGATTGGGAGAGGGAGCAACAACTGGGGTGAAAAGTTTGCCTGGAAGTCTCCAGCTACATCAAGGGGAGGTGATCAGATAAATCGCAGGCAAACTAATTTACAAATTCTTAACTTTATATCTGCTTAGCTATACAGTCATGATGCTGATGCTGGCCTTAGGGTCTAAAACAAAAACCCATTGATTACAAAAGATTGTCAAGCGCTAAATTCACTATCCATTAGTGATCCTAATTGTAGTACTGTAAATATAAAACTGCAACTGCTTTAACCACTTAATATCCCTTTGGAAATAGTATCTGTAGGAGCTAAGATAACTTTTATACCAAAGCTCTATACCAAAGTTCAGAAGACAAAATAAAAAGATTGGGCCAGCCAAATAGCTCAGCGGATTAAGCACATGCAAGTAATCGCAGGGACTGGGGGTTTGATCCCAGGCCTGCCATGCTGGCCCTGCCCACGGGGCTCTCTGAAACAGCAATTGAGACTGGGTATGGTGGCACGTGGCTGTAATCCCAGCTCTTCGGAGGTTGTGAACCTCCCTAGTCTGATCTAGTAGTGAGACTCTCAAACCTTGTAGACCTTCCCCTAAAATACAAAATAAAAACCAAAACCAAACCAAAACAAACAAAAGAAAATGAAAAAGACAAGGAGCACAATGCAGTCTCAGGCTACAAGCCCACCTGGAACAAATTCAGGATATACTAGCATTGAACAAATTTGAAGCTATATTCATGAAATCTTTGAAATAGTAGCATCAGAAGGAAAGAAACAACTGCAGAAATGTATAGTGGAAATCAGATAAGAAATGATTGCTGAAGTTAAAAAAAGAAATCATAACTATAATGAAAGAAACCCTCAGTGCTTTTAAAGTAGACACTGATAAAAATAGAGGAGAATAGAAAAATGATGGAATCTTTGAATGAAAAATATAGGAAAGAAATAGAATGCATGAAGCAGATTCAAAGTGATATACAGGAAATTAAAATCTCAATCACAAGATGGCAAAACTGTTTGAATGGAAGTGAAAATAGAGTGTCAGATCTTGAAGACACCATTGCAGCTGGTGAAAAAGTAAGAAAAAATCCCTTAAAAACAACTAGGATGCAGGAAAAAATAATTTGACGTCTGCAAGATGATGCAAAGATGAACAACGTGAAACTAATAGGCATCAGGGAGAAAGAAGGAATCAATACAAATGATATAAAAAGAATATGGGCAGAAGTAATAGCAGAAACTTCCCAAATATGAGGAAACAATCTGATATTCAGGTAACCAAAGCATGTAGAACTCCAAATAACATCAACCAAACTAAAAACCCACCGAGACATATAACATCATGATCCTAGAAATTCAGCACAGGAACAGTATACTAAAAGCCACTAGAGAAAATAAACAGATTGCATTTAAAGGAAAACCCATAAGAATAGCAGCAGATTTCACTTCATAACCCATGAAGTCAAGAAGAGCATGGAGAAAAGTACTACAATTCTTGCAAGAAAACAAATTCCAAACTAGAGCAATATATCCTGTAAAGCTGTCTTTCAAGTGTAAAGGAGAAGGGAAATGCTTCCATGACAAAGAACAACTAAAGAATTTCATGATGACAAAGTCAACTCTATACAGACTACTAAAAGTTACTTTGGAGAGGGACCAAAATGACCAGAACTCCAAGAACAAGAATGGAAATTACCCACCAAATAAGGCAAACAACCAAACACAGTAGAAAAAGAGATGTACAACAATAGTTTTTCATTAGTCTTCTGTATACAGAAGCAAAATTTCCATCAACAGACTCTACAAATAGACTTGTCCTGTACCGTATGAGGCATGATTCTATCTGAATCTAGATGCTGCATATCAAGGAAATAGCATTAGCTCAGTCCCACAAGTGACACCTGGCCACCAGTAAGCATTATGTATACTAGAACTTTGTGTAATATTCTATCTCCAAAGTGTTGGAAGTGCTGGTCATATATTTGCAATTCCATTATTTGTGCTATGTTTTATTCTTAGTAATTCTTTACTATCATGAAAGCTTTTTCTTAGTTGAAGTGTTTTGAAACATTTAATTTTTAATTAATTAATAATTAATTTTCTGAATATTGTTTAATCTTTATTTTTATTCTAAGGTTTATACTGTACCTTTGACTCATAGTCTACTTATAAGACCCGGTATAATACTTTTTCCTAGTATTAGAAACTTTAAAAGGTATATTTTCATTTTCCATTGACTTTATATT